>BQNB010132707.1:0-18582 GCA_026074375.1 Tanacetum coccineum
AATCAGGTACCTTCACCTCCATCTTTAAGTATCCTGCATTAAAACAGTTAGCAATAAAGCGGGGGGACGAACATGGATTTGTCATTCGATTGTGTTTGGTTGAAATAACCTTCGAATCTGTGAGGATCGACCTGTGATCAGGTAGATTCAATTTAAGAAGAATCTCCTTGACATGGTTTCCAGCTGGAGTATTGAATCTTTCTAACACATATGTATTAGATTCATCATACTCAGCATGTTCTCATTATCGGAACGTCTCAAATCAGACAGCACGATAAGAGTGAACCAGTGAGTTACTATCTCACCGATTAAATGAAAAATTGATTTGAAAATCAATCAACGCGTCACTTGCTAAAGTGATTTTGTGACACATTGAGAGTTTTTAGTATTTCAAACTTCATTAATCGTCGATCCATGACCTGGAACAAGTTTGATTCATATAGAATCGCACCATTATTGCTTTCCAGTTGTTCACAAGTTTGATTCATAAGAATCGCACAAGTCACCTACTGAGAGCTTGTTTGATGTTGGCTCAAGCAGGATTTCCATCGTTATTGTGAATACATAAGTATCACTCTGATGTTCTGGAGAAATCACAAGGATAATGCGTAGGACTCAAATGATATTATTAGTTTTCACAATGTGTGAGAAACTAGTTTATAATGAATAATTGTCCTAATGAGATTTATGGATGATCTCTTTTGGCTCTAGACTCAATAGTGCACATTTGATTTTAGTGATCGGAGGCTAGAGCTGAGTGCCATACCAACTAACTCGGAGTGAGAAAGTTGATAGAAATAAGTATATCTACGTGAGTTTTGAAACAAAGTCTTTCCGACTTTGAGTGGCTGGGAAGGGTTTGTGCATAGCGTCACTGGGTCTATGACTGTCTTCAATGTCAGACAACAACATAGTGTTTCCGATAGTTGATGTATTGACTCGGTTTCTGCCTAAAGTGTAAGGAGGGCTTTTTTTCACCCTTTATCTTAACTTTTTCTTTTTTATTCTTCAATCCCTTCAGTGCTTACCGAGACTTCATGACTATTACCTTGTTGGATTTATTCCAGTAATAGCTCCATCTCAGTCGGCACTCTTCTTGATTCTCACTTTATCTCATTTTGTATCATACACGACAAACTCCGCCAATCCGCGGTGTCATTGTCGTTATAGAGCGCAATTAACGTCCTTGGTTACCATTACTCAAAACAAATACATTACAACAACAATGATAATGACATCCCGTACGATTAACATGACCCGGAATTATTAAACCTAAGTGAAATAGAGGACCATACAAGTCAATACCACACCGCTAAATCGAGCCAGTTTTCGAAATAGGTCAATACGTACGAAGGGATTGCCCATCTAAACTGTATAATAGGGTTGAGAAGAATATCCTGGAAATTGCCTCGAATCTCAAGACGCACAGAAAGTTTTTAAGGGACTACGAGAGTTGTCGCCAATCCAAGGCTAAGTAGTTTAGGTACGGGGTTAGAAGAAGATTATTTTGTGTGGTGAAAAAAAGACCATCAGAAGAAAGAATTACATGAGGTTTAGGAGGTATGATAATTGGAGGCGGGATTGGTGATTTTTCAGTATAGAAAGCTTGTAGAAACTATTCAAAGAAAGGTCGTCATTGTTGTGAAATAAACGAAGGTCTGTGAAGACTAGTGGGACAATATTCCAAATGAATTGGAAGCAATAGATGTATGTTTTTTTCACTGGAGATGCCTGGACAAAAGATAATCCAGAGAAATCCCGGGGAACATAGTTTTAGTGGATAAAATTTGGTGGAAGAAAATGCATCCTCCACATTAGGAAAGTAGGATGTCGGGGGAAGACATTGTATACTGTTTAAAAGCCCAGCTGAAAAAAACATAATGGTTATGATTATTTAGTAATATAAATAGGTTATGTAACTATACATAAGCCATTCCGGGAGATATAGCGGCACGGAGGACTTTCATTTATAAAGAAAAAGAAAAGTAGTTATAGTTAAGAGTTTTTAAACCCTGTTTCTTCTATAACTTTGGATCTCTTGATTACCAAAACAGTGCCAAATATTTTTCAGAAAATGGAAAAAGGAAAAGAACAATAAGAAAAAAGAAAAGAAAAACTAAAAAAAACCAAATAAAAAACATAGAAATTGTAAACGAAAATAAAAAAAAAAAATAAAAAGAATAAAGTGAAAAAAGAGAAAATAACGCAGAAAAAACAGAATTAAAAAGATGAAAAAAAAAAAAAAAAAAGACAGGTTAATATTTTCCAGCCCCCCCCATCCACCCCCCCCACCACGCCTACCAGTTATATTAAACACAATACCCCCCTCCCCCCCCCCCCCCCCCCCAGGACCAGCTGCCCGTTAACGACTATAAGCCCCCCAAAAAAACCACAATCCCACGCACCTCAGTGGTAGCACCAACACCTGACACAACATACCAACCACCACTCCCCCCGAAGAAACCCACACGAGTCGTTAAAAACCCAAAAACTAAAACAAACTACAAACAACATCGGATTATACCCACCTAGAGGTTCCCAACCCAAAAACACTCCAGTTATGAAAGATACACCGTTATATTCACAACTACCTGTCACGACCGGTATGTAGATGATAGGCTGCCACACCTATCCATTAGTTTATACATAAGATAGAAAACATGCTAAAAAGGTCCAACGTACAAATGTTGAGTGAAAAACCATATGTTAAGTTAATAATTAGTAATTCAGTTGCGATATTGGGTTTACGTTGATAATACACCTCGTTATTTAAAAACATATTTATTAATTGCCAATAGCTCGTGAATCGTTAAGGCTTAGGGAATGGTGATCCGCTATGAGCCCCTGCGAGTAACCTTTGCCAAACAAAAAAGAATGATAAAAAGTAAGAAAATAAAACGTTGATATACACCCGTTATTGAAAACATATTTATTATTGCCATTAGCTCATGAATCCGAAGCCTTAGGGTATGGTGATACGTTATTGCCCCTGCGGGTACCTTTGCCAAAATACCCGTATGATTTCTAATGATGTGCAATTGGTTACTCGTAACTGGGTACACCAATGGGGAGTCCAACCTAAATAGATCTATTCAAAACATTCGCGCTTACTACGGAGAGTAATTAACGGTTCATGATTATGGGGACTTAAAGGCAAAGCAGTTACTTAGGCAATAGTAAATTGAAATAGCATACAAAAATAATTGCATTCATGTTTATAGCATGTATCTCCCTCGCGGGTTTATAAAAAGATTGAAATGCGAGGCTATGAACTCACCTAAATGGTATAGGGAAATTGATAGCAAATGTATATGAAATGAAAGTAACGGCTTCGTCACGGGCAACCTGGGGTAATATATGTCAAGTCTTAGTTTGATTGAATATGTAAGATTTTACATCGATGTCGGTTTTGATATAAAAATTATCATAACACCGTTCGGGCCATCATAATTCAGAAGTCATTCAGTAAACGTTTGAGGAGCTAGGGCACTTTAAATCGTAAACCCAACAACTCAGTCAGAACGTAATACCAAGATGAAACTCCTTAATATGAAGCTCCCTAGTATTGTGGTATGATATGGATCCGGGACATGATTTTTGAAAGCACATCGATGATGAATGATATAATAGTTACAACATAAGCGGTTTTAAGCATTTTATTCAATATCTGGAAATGTTAAGCACGTCAAGCGTTAATTAAAGTTATGTCTTGTAATGTTTTGAATGTGTTTTTATACTTTTTCAAAATGTTACATTTTAGACCCTTGAGTTTGAAAAGTGGCAGAATATACCCTTGGAGTTTGCACTTTTACGACTTTGGTCCTTCAACTTTTAAAGATATACAAAGTAAACCTTGCACTTTAAAAAGAGACATAATAGACCCCTGTAGTTATAATTTTGATAAAATGACATTTTTAGTCCTTTTAGTCCTTTTAGTTATAAGTTTCCGAAAGTTACGATATATACCCCTTGCATGGATAATATTTACAAAACATGTCCAAATTGCCATGCAAGCTTATTTTAACATTTCAATAGACATTTATAAGTTATAATAAACTAAAATATGAAGATTTAACGCAACGCAAGTTTAAAATAACGATTCGTTAAGCTAGGAAGCAAAACGGGTCATATTAGGGTTTTAAAATGAAAACGCGCGGGTTTTAAGTTCAAATTCTTTCATGACTTATCAAAGCACTTATTTTAATGTTAGTTAAGCTTATTGGGATAGATTATAACAATAGTTTACAAGCTTAGCTTATAGATTAAGCAAAAACATAAAATTAGGGTTTCGGGTGTACGGTTTTGGATCAAAAAGGTAAAACACATAGGTTTTTGAGTTCAAAGCTTTATATTATGATTTTAGCATGATCATATGAACATTATGACGGCATGAATACAGAATATAAGCTTAGAGAACCTGGTTTGAGCTTATAGCTTAGAAACGGGTCGAAATCGGGACTTTTAGCTTCGTACGCCTAGAATAACGACTTCGGGGCTTCGTTTCTTGGTTTCTTTTGCTTCCTTTCTGAACTTGAGCCTTCTTAAGACCTCTTAGGATCTCTTAGAGAAAAGTATTGCTGCTATGTAAGGGTTATAGAGGAGGAAGTGGGGGATGGTTTGAAATGAAGTGTTTAAGGTTCTATTTATAGGCGAATTGGACTTGGAGGCCAAGGGAAGTTATGTGACCAGGAGAGGACATGTAGGAGGTCTATAGGGTGATGAGGAGGGGCTAGAGGATGTGTTGTTTAAGCTAGAAACTAGCTATGGTGAGTTGGATGGTCCTTGTGATGTCGTGGCTATGAAAGGAAGAAAAAGGAAACCATGTGCCAATTTTTATATCAAAGATGAAGAAGATATTTAGGAGAGGTGCTTGTAAGCAGCTAGGGAGGTAAGGTGCTTGTCATTGAGGTGCTTAGTTGCAAGAAAAACTTTCAAAATGGGTCACTTTGCAAAGGTTTTTGATTTCGGGTACATTAGGGCTCAATTAGGGTTTTCAAGCTTGGATTTCGTGTACATTTGATTAGGAATGATAGGTTACTGATCCTAAGACTTATATTAAGGATTATAATCAAAATTTGATAGGTGGTTTGGGTTAAAATGGGTAGAAAATGAGTAAACGGGTCAAAAGTTCCAATTAGGGCATAATTAGGGTTTTCTAGGTTTATTTCTTGTATAATTGAAGTAAAATGATGAAATGATGATGGAATATGATTGAGAATGTTGTAAATTAAGTTATTACAACTTATTTGAGTGTTGGTTTGGGTTTACAATGGATAAAAATCAAGAAACGAGTCATGGTTTAGAAACTAGCTCGGTTTTAGGGTTTAGGGTTTTGAATTAGGGTTTTGAGTGTAAAAAGATGTATGAAAGCTTATGAATAGAATAATTAGGGTTTACACATTGTATATTGAGTGAGCTTGTACACAAGTGATGGTTGAAGAAAATTAAAATGAAAACGAAGGTAAAAACGGCTATTTTAGAGATCATGCTTAATGACTTGTACATTGAGCTTTTAAGGACTTGTACTTTGACTTGAAGAGATTTTATATTTCAAATGAGATGTTATATTACTTGTACATATGCTTTAGTAGCTTGTGCATTCACTTTAGATGTTAACCTTTCATGAAGTTAGGGTTTAGAGGCATACGATAACGGTTTAAAGCCCGTTTTGATATAATGTTGCAAATGACACATTATATGAGTAATGTACTTTGTAAAAATGATATTATGATATTGACTTGACATGTTATGATGATTGCTGGAATATATGAATCATAGGATTTCCATAGATTAGGGTGTGTGAGTCGTTAATTTAGTTATGCAAAGGAATGTTGCCACATTGAGATATTGGCCAAAGGAAGTAATGTATTTAAATGGAAACATTTTCCCTGGGAAAAAAAGGCGAGTTCATATATAATAGATAGATTGTACATTGCATCTTAATAGATGGATATTTACATTGATGAAAATTGCGGGTTGTTATAGTCCCCCATCCTTACAGAAATCTCATCCCGAGATTTAATTGGATTTTGAAGTGATGATTGAAAACAGATGAGGATATTTGGCATGAATTTCGTCTTCACGTTCCCATGTAAATTCTGGTCCTCTTTTAGAGTTCCATTGCACTTTGACTATAGGAATAAGACTTCACTTTAGTTTCTTGATTTCACGATCCATTATCTCTACTGGTTCTTCTACAAAGTTGAGTTTGTCGTCGAGTTGAAGTTCTTTCATTGGAATAATGAGAGATTCATCAGATAAGCATTTCTTGAGATTAGAAACATGGAAAGTATTATGGATACTACTAAGCTCTTCAGGAAGTTCTAGTTTGTACGCCACTGGGCCAATTCGTTCAAGAATTTTGAATGGTCTAATGTATCGGGGATTAAGCTTTCCTCATTTTCTGAATTGAAAGATACCTTTGCGAGGTGATACTTTCAGCATAACACAATCACTAACTTGAAATTCTAAAGGCTTTCGCCTCACATTGGCGTAACTTCCTTGTCGATCTCTTACAGCTTGCAAGTGTTGATGAATTTGCACGATCTTTTCAGTGGTTTCTTGAATTATTTTGGTCTGGTAAGTGAGGAATCTCACAACTTCGCCCATCATTATAGGTCGATATACACTTTGTCCATAAAGTGCTCCGAAAACGGTGCTGCCTTGTACTGGCATGATAACTGTTATTGTAGGAAAATTCTACCAATAGTAATTGTTTTTCTCATCCTTTCCCAAAATCTATAACATAAGCTCGCAACATGTCTTTGAGTGTTTGGATAGTCCTTTTACTTTGTCCATCGGTTTTAGGATGATATGATGTACTATGTGTAATTGAGTACCTCACCAAAGGATGTTGCAATTATTGGCAAGAATTAGATGTGAAATGATGTCACGACCGAGATGATAGAGATTGGTATGCCATGTCAAGAGACTATTTCTTTGAATGTATAACCTTGTAAGAGTTTGATACTATCGTCGCTTAAGTGGGTATGAAATGTATTAAATAAAAATTTTTAATTAATCATTATGCTGATTGGTTAAGGCGTCGACAATGACCCAGATGGTGTCATGTCCAATTGAGGTTTTGGATAGCTTTGTAACAAAATCTATTGTTATCCTCACCTTTTCCCACATAGGAATTTCTAGTTGTACCAATAAGCCAGATGGCTTTTGACATTCTGCTTTAACTCTAGAACATGTCAAACATTTGCCAACATATTCTGTGATGATTGCCTTCATGTTAGGTCCACCAATAGAGTTTCTTTATATCATGTACATTTTTTACAGAACCCGGTGGCAATAGAATATTTTGATTTATGTGACTCATGCATGATCCAAATCTCTTAACCGCCAAAATGTGGTAAACCAGCTTTAGTTTTTGATACAACGAGTTCATCAGGACGAATTTCAATGATTTGTCCCATTCCTCGTAGGTCTCGTTTTTGACATTTTTTCTTTGAGGGCTTCATTTTGGGGCTCCGAGAATTTGAGATGAGGAAATTTGGATGAACGTTAAGAACTAATGCTCAAACTCGGAGAGTTTGATTTGTTTCTTTGACTTAGGCCTCTGCACTCAACATTTGCCTTTTCGGGATGATAGCAAATCTCACAATCATAATTGCGGTAATTCTAACACCAAAATTTTAAAAAAAAATAAATAAAAAAAAAAAAATTTTTTCTTTTTTAAAAAAAAAAAAAAATAAAAATATTTTCAAAAATAAAAATATTAAAATTTTTTTTTTTTAAAAACAAAAAAAAACATTTTTTAATTCTGTAGGCGTTGCCTCATATTCAATTCTTTTTAACGAAGATTAAGTGAAGGCTCTTGGTGATAGTGAAAAAATTGTACACTGTGCTACCATATAGATAGTGTTCTCTAGATTTTAAGAGCGAAATATTACTGCTCCTAATTCATGATCATGGGGAGTGGTATAGTTTTCTTCATGAGTTGAGTTGTAAGTTGCATAAGCAATCACTTTTTCTCTTTGCATTATAACGCTCCTACCCTTGAAGAGATTGCATACAGTAAACGATAAAAATTATCGTTTCCTTCTGGTATGCTAGATTCGTGCTTCACTGAGTTTTGTTTAAGAAGTTAAAAAGCTGATTTTGTTCTTCGCCCAAATATAATTCTTGTTTTTCTGGGTTAATTTAGTCATAGGCTTTGCAATTTTTGAAACCTATCGATAATCTTCGGTAATAGCCGGCGAGTTCCTAAGAATTGACCGCACTTTGCGGTGTCGTGGAGATGTCTAATTCTTAACAGCTTCAATCATGGCTAGGTCAACATGAAAGTCCTCTGACTATCAATGAATGCCAATAAAATTACACGATATGATCCGAAATCACTTGTAGAGAACTTGGCATTACAATTTCTCTTGCTTAGCAGTAGTTCCAAGATTTATTTTGAGATGATTTGCATGTTCTTCTTTGTTACGAGAGTAGATGAGAATATCATCGATGAACACTATTACGAATTTGTCCAAGTATGGTTTACACACACGGTTCATGAGATCCATGAATACAGCAGGTGCGTTAGTTAAACCAAATGTCATCACTTGAAATTCATAATGTCTATATCTTATCCTGAAAGCAGTCTTGGGAATATCTTCGTCCCTTACTCTCAGTTGATGATAGCCTGATCTTAAGTCGATTTTTAAGTAAACGCTTGAACCTTAAAGTTAATCAAATAAGTCATCGATCCTGGGTAATGGATAACGATTCTTTATGGTAAGTTTATATAACTCCTGATAATTGATACACATTCTGAAAGATCCGTCTTTCTTTTTAACAAATAAGACAGGAGCTCCCCAAGGCGATGTACTTAGTCAAATGAAACCTCGGTCGGTTAGTTCTTGAAGTTGGTTAGATAACTCCTGCATTTTTATGAAGGAGGCTAATATAAGGTGTTCGAGCTAACATGTGCTGCTCCGGGGTTAAGTTGATTGGAATTCTACTTGGGAACGGAGGCGAGACTAGGTAGATCTTTAGAAAAACATCTGGAAATTCTTTGACTACAGGGAATATCTTCATAGTCCTTTCTCATCTGATTTCTTATCCATTACTTGTCCTGAAAACTTGAAACCTCAGGATATATCCCTTTCGGTTTTTATACAGGTATGAGATTAGTCGAGTTTTAATGTGATTCTTGAATGATTTGTGTTTTCACCATTGATAAAATGTGAACGACTTTTTCATCACAGAGAATTTTTGCATGATACTTGGATAACCAGTCCATACCAATGACAATATCCAAACTACGAAGCTTAATTGGCATGAGATCGATATCGAAAGGTTGATTTAGCAGAGTTAAAGTGTAGCCTTTAATAACAGTGTTTGTGCTTACTAAGTTTCCCACTGCCATTCGATATTATAAAAGGGGTTTAATATTCTATTATAATAGATGGAATATTTAGCATAGAGGCAAGCGATATGGATATAAAGCTTCTATCAGCTCTGGAATCAAATAATACTTTAGCTAAATGCTGATTTAGAAGAAACGTACCCGTAACTACGTTCGGGTCTTGAGGAGCATTCTTATCTCTCAGCATGTAGGCTCTTCCTTGGGCATTGATGTTGGTCTTTCGGCACTGATTTGTATAATGTCCTTTTTCACCACAGGCATGACAAACAACTGTCACTGGTAGTTGATTACTTCCAGTGGCTGGCTTCTTGCTTCGGCAGTTCTTGCTCAAATGACCCACCTTGTTGCAAATATTACATTTACCAGTACAAGGTCCGGTGTGATGGAAATTGCATCTCTTGCACAAAGGGAGATCTCTGGCATACCTACTGTTTTCTGACTGGTGTAAAAATTAGGCTCTACCAGCTTCTTGCCTTCGGTTTTGTTATTGACGATTGTTGTAGCGATTGTTGGTGTTACGGTAGTTGTTGCTGCGGGAATTGTTGTTGAAAGTTCTTCTGTCGTCAAATTTTCGTTTGTTGTCACTCGACACTTGCATTGGAGTATGCTTAGTTACTTGATCCATTAGCCTTTGGGCTATGTTGATGGCTTCCTCTAAAGTTTGAGGTTTAGAGGCAGTAACATTTCCTTCAATGCTTCGAGGTAGTCCCCCGATAAAAGCTTCCAAGAGTTTCTCGGTACTTGGCACCATATTTGGACATAAGGTTGTTAATTCTTGGAATCTTCTAACATAGGGTTTAAGATCATTTCCCTTTACAATCAGATTGTAAAGTTCTTCTTCCATATTTCCGATCTCAGTCTAAGGACGATACTTGTTTGTCAGAAGCCTTTTTAACTCAGTCTAGGTGATTTGATTGGATTGCTCTATTCCTGTAGGCTGGGCATATGCATTCCACCAGGACAAGGCATCATCAGTTAAAGTACCAGTAGCAAATGTTACTTTGTTTTCTTCAGCACATCTGCTACGAGAGAATACTGATTCGGTTCGTTCAAACCAGCGAATAAGGCCAACTCCTCCTTCCGTACCATTAAAGTAGAAAGGTTGACAGCTAATGAACTCTTTATAGCTTCCCGTCTTTACTACAGGAGTTCCAGTAGGACCGGTGTTCCTGTCGGGATTACTAGCACTTGCCATTGTCGCAGCTTGAGCTTCTAGAGCCGCAGTGACACTGTCAGCAACTAGCTTTCTAATGGCAGCTTGAGTCATAGCCGGTGCTTCCGATGTTGATGCTCTTTTTGGAGGCATTCTATCAACAAAAGACAACACGTAATAAGAATGATATCACAAGAGTAATGCTTAAAATGTTTAAAGAGAAATACTCAGTTTTGAACTTTAAGCATGTTTAACAATGGAGATATTGAAGTTTTGGATATAGGTTATGAGATGACGACAAATATAATGATGCGTATGACGGATGAATGATGAATGAATGATGATGGATGAATGATGAATGATGAGATGCACAAAGCGGTAAAAACAACAAGGTAGATAACGGGATTGCCTTTATATTAAGAACAACTTGCCTTAGTACTATACATAGTCAAGATTTGACAAGTGTTTTTATTTATACCACACATCCCGTGGCTAGGTTAAAGCTAAAAACTAGAATTTAAACTAGAAACTGGATGATCACTCCATACGGTTCTTGAGTTCGATGATGGAATCCATGAGATTTTCTATGTCTGCTTGGTGACGAACATTCATATCATTGATAACGTCTCCCAATTCATTGATTACTTGTAACTGGGTACACCAACGGAGAGTCCAGCCCAAATAGATCTATTCACAACATTCGCGCTTACTACGGAGAGTAATTAACGGTTCATGATTATGAAGACTTAAAGGCAAAGTAGTTACTTAGGCAATAGTAAATTGAAATAGCATACAGAAATAATTGCATTCATGTTTATAGCATGTATCCCCCTCGCGGGTTTATAAAAAGATTGAAATGCGAGGCTATGAACTCACCTGAACGGTTATAGGGAAATTGATAGCAAAGGTATATGGAGTGAAAGTAACAGCTTCGTCACAAGAAACCTGGGGTAATATATGTCAAGTCTTAGTTTGATTGAATATGTAAGATTTTACATCGATGTTGGTTTTAATATAAAAATTATCATAACACCGTTCGGGCCATTATAATTCAGAAGTCATTCAGTAAACGTTTGAGGAGCTAGGGCACTTTAAATCGTAAACCCAACAACTTAGTCAGAACGTAATACCAAGATGAAACTCCTTAATATGCAGCTCCCTAGTATTGTGGTATGATATGGATCCGGGACATAATTTTTGAAAGCACATCGATGATGAATGATATAATAGTTATACTTATGCAGTTTTAGCGTTTTATTCTATATCATGGAAATGGTAAGACGTCAAGAGTGGGGGGGGGGGGTAAATTAAAGTTATGTCTTGGATATGTTTTGGATGTGTTTTTATACTTTTTCAAAATGTTTACTTTTTAGACCCTTGGTTTGAAAGTGGCAGAATATACCCTTTGGGTACTCACTTTTACGACTTGGTCCTTCAACTTTTATAAGATATTCAAAGTTAACCTTTGCACTTGAAAAGTAACATTATATACCCTTAGTTATAACTAATAAATAACATTTTTAGTCTTTTTGTTATATGTTTCTATAAGTTACATATATACCCCATGCATGGATAAAATTTACAAAACATGTCCAAAATTGCCATGACAAGCTTATTTTAAACATTCAATAAGTCATTTATAAGTTATAAGAAAACTAAAATATGAGATTTAACGCAACGCAAATTTAAAAAAATAAACGATTCGTTAAGTTAGAAAGCAAAAGGGTCATATAGGGTTTTAAAACAAAACGCGCTGGTTTTAGTTAAAATTCATTCATGACTTATCAAAGCACTTAGTTTATTCTATTTAAGCTTATGGGATTGGAATCTATAACAAATTGTTTCAAGCTTAGCTTATAGTTTATAGCAATAACATAAAATTAGGGTTTTGGTGTACGGTTTTGGATCAAAAAGGTAAAAACATGTTTTGAGCTCAAAGCTTTATATTTTGATTTTAGCCACTGATCATATGAAACATTTATGACGGCATGATTACATATATAAGCTTAGAGAAACACGGTTTGAGCTTATAGCTTAGAAAATGGGTCAAAATCGGGACTTTTAGCTTTGTACGCCTAGAATAACGACTCTCGGGCTTCGTTTCTTGGTTTCTTTTGCTTCACTTCTATCTTCCAGCTCTCCTTAGGACCTCTTAGGATCTTTTTAGAGCAAAGGATTGCTGCTATTAAGGGTTATAGAGGAGGAAGTGGGGGATGAGTTCAAATGAAGTGTTTAAGGTTCTATTTATAGGCGAAATGGACTTGGAGGCCAAGGGAGGTTATGTGACCAGGAGAGGACATATAGGAGGTCTAGAGGGTGATGAGGAGGGGCTATAGGATGTGTTTTTTAAGCTAGAAACTAGCTTTGATGTGTTGTTTTCTCTATGTGTTACCGCGGCTAGAAAAGAAGAAACAAGAGACCATGTGCCAATTTTTATAGTATAAATGGACTAGATATTTGTGTGAGGTGCTTGTAAGTCTGGTTTGGATGAGGTGATTTAGTCATTGGTGCTTGTCATGGAGGTGCTTGTTTGCAAAAAGATTAGTTAAAATGGGTCAAAATGAAAGAAACTAGGTTTCGGGTACATTAGGGCTCATTTAGGGTTTTCAAGCTTGGATTTCGTGTGTACTTGAAGGATAATGATAGATATATGTTCACAAGGCTTGTATTAAGGATTATAATAAAAATTTGATAGGTTGTTTGGGTTAAAATGGGTCAAAAATGAGTAAACGGGTCAAAAGTTCCAATTAGGGCATAATTAGGGTTTTCTAGGTTTATCTCTTGTATAATTGAAGTAAAATGATGAAATGATGATGGAATATGATTGAGAATGTTGTAAATTAAGTTATTACAACTTATTTGAGTGTTGGTTTGGGTTTACAATGGATAAAAATCAAGAAACGAGTCATGGTTTAGAAACTAGCTCGGTTTTAGGGTTTAGGGTTTTGAATTAGGGTTTTGAGTGCAATAAGATGTATGAAAGCTTATGAATAGAATAATTAGGGTTTACACATTGTATATTGAGTGTATTAGCTTGTACATAAATGATGGTGAAGAAAATAGAATGAAAACAGAGGTAAAACGGCTATTTTGGAGATCATGCTTAATGACTTGTACATTGAGCTTTTAAGGACTTGTACTTTGACTTGAAGAGATTTTATATTTCAAATGAGATGTTATATTACTTGTACATATGCTTTAGTAGCTTGTGCATTCACTTTAGATGTTAACCTTTCATGAAGTTAGGGTTTAGAGGCATACGATAACGGTTTAAAGCTCGTTTTGATATAATGTTGCAATTGACACATTATATGAGTAATGTACTTTGTAAAAATGATATTATGATATTGACTTGACATGTTATGATGATTTCTTGACATATATGAAGATAGGATTGCCATAGATAGGTTGCGTGAGTCCGTTAACTTTAGTTATGCAAGAAATGTTGCACATTGAGATATTGGCAAAGTAAGTAATGTAATAAAGCGAAAAATTTCCCTGGAAAAAGGTGAGTTCATATATAATAGATAGATTTTACATTGCATCTTAATAGATGGATATTTACATTGATGAAAATTACGGGTTGTTATAGTTTGATATAAATATCAAAAGTTTTTACACTTTGAAAGTTTTCCATCACCACTAAAAGCTCCCCCTTAACATGTGCACTGATTTCGTAGTACATGTTAAGTGTGGAGTGCGTTGAATCCATTTCTTATGATCACATTTCGATACTAGTTAGATTCAGTTTAATCACATTTTCTCCCCTTATCCAAAATGTTAACCCCTTGATATTTTGGATATCAATTGATTAAACTTTCAGGGACAAAATGTTATAAAATAACTTATAAGAACATTTTAATGCTCCCCCTTAAATTGTGAGGTATATTATATAGTGTTGAGTACGATATTTTGAAAGATTTTGAATTTCCTAAAAAATTCTTGAAAACTTTTCGTACTCGAACACTATATTATCCTATTTTAAAGTCTATGCTACTTATATACATATTCACAAAATATTATGTATGAAGATTGACCTTTTATGATGAGGACATCATATGATAAATCATATGGTCCTTTGTAGCAGCCGAAGGTCTCCCCCGTACGGTCTCCCACCAACAAATCTTTTAAAACTCCTCATAATCCTCCTTGACTTGAGCTGTTTGTCAATTGCCTGAATAATGGCTGCTGCTCATTCTCTGTCACTCTTTCTCCAGATGGTATGTGGTAGATATTCCATCCTAATCCCTTTCAGACGATCATCAAGAGCAGTTCGAACATCATTGAGTGTTCCGTCACTAAACTTGTGGAGTTCATCAACACGCATCAATTTGTTCTTCTTGTCTTTGTTCTGATAGATATTCCATGCTGAATAGGCTTCCCTTCATTTAAGATCAGATCTATATGTATACGGCTTTGTGATGTTGAGCTTTTTTTGGTAGCTCTCGACACCTAATTAAAGATCTTCAACAAGCCTTACGATGACAATACTTCTTGTGAACATTCGCAAAGAGACACTGAAAGCTAGACGTTCTTCAACATTGAGATTTGTTAGCTTGCCTTGAACAAGAAGAATCAGCATGTCTTCGATGTCTTAAAGGCGAAGCCTTTTGAAGTCGCCTTCCTTGAATGTATAAAGCTTGTCATCATCTCTACGAACGGTGATCCAATCCAAATGTTTGTAACCATGCCATTTAACAATCTGAAGCTTTATGACAGCAATGATTCTACGTCTGAAGTAGACTTCCCGAGCAGATTCCCTGTTAGCAGCAAATCCATATAATTGTTAACGTTTGCGCCCCCAATGTGAGATTCCCCAGAGAGCATATTTGTTGCAGTTGACCATTATTTAACTCCACATTGTGTTAGTGATCAACTCTTCAATCTATTTGATGTGCCCATAATCTGCATCCTTGGTCTTTGTAAAAAAAGTTGCATAGGTTCGACTTGAGACTCCACCACTTAGATACGCAAGGTCATTATTGATGAAGTAATCAAATGGTATAACTTGATGACCTCGAGAGTTAGGTATCAATGGTAGTGGTTTTCGCAGATCATGAGGATATTGTTATCCTTCAGGGTTGTTCCAATCTAGTTTCTCCGTGGTTGCCTTATAGACTTCTTCAAAGAAGTATTCAAGTTCGAATAGACTCTTACATGTGCCTTTCACCAGCTCAATTGTTGGACCGGCTAATAGTTCAGGGGTTAAAGTATCAACATTGAGTCTATTCATCATAAATGCTGAGAAATCAAGAGGAGTATCCATCAGCTCATCAAACGACTCACGAGGATCTTCTTTCTGAGCCAGATTTCTTAACCAAGGTTAAGTTGACTCATGTATAGCAGGCAAAGTCTTGTTCCAATCACGATCGGGAGAAGGAAGTTTATCTGGTTTCTGAAACCAGTCAGGAAAGTGAGAGGTCTCAGCTACAGGTTGATCTTCAGTAACTTCTATTTCAAACTCTTGATGTGTGGGTTCTCCTAAGTCTTTGGCAGTGTACATTGGCTCCTCTGCTTGAGCAGACAGGCCAACAGACAGGCTCCTCTGCTTGAGTAGACTTTCCAGTTGTCTTGGAGGTCTTTTCTTTTGGAGCACTGGTTGACTCGGGTTCTTTGCCAGCTCTTCTTCTCTTGGACCCTCGGTTTGATCCAGCGAAGGGTTCCTCGTCTACATCGTGATCGTCCCGACGTCTCTTGAAAGTGACAGTATCTCCATATGTTTCCAGAATATCTTTGTCAGCTTTGTATGCCTCAACCAATGCTTTGTATAGATTCTTTTATGGAGCTGATCTGTCAATAGATTTGTTCATTTCCATTTTGTCGATGAGAATGTTTTTCAGTTAAAGTTTAGATAGCTTGGCTGTAACGGCATTGGATGTCTGGGCTTCATTAGATGAGCAAATTAGAAGTTCGGCTTCAAGCTGTTCATTAACTGACTTCTCAATTCTTGGCAAAATCTTGTTGATTTGCTCCTTGACTTGTATCTTGACTTGCTCTTTAATGATTTTCTTAATATTTTCATCAATTTGATTGATGAAGTCTTGATTTTCGGCTTGAGCTTCATCTATGAGTTTGTCAGATTTGAATTAAACTGCTACATCCATCGCATCTTTAAGCTTTGAACCAAGATAGTTGTCTATAATGTTTGGTATTGAGGAGAGAGCTGAAGCAAATTGATTAGTCTGCTTGAATTCTGAGAAGTTGTTTTCCAGAGTTTTTAGTCGATTGTCAAACCCGAATAAAGAGCCAAAGTTTAGAAGATCTTGTAGAGAAGGAATTGGAGCATTTGTTGTTGTGGGGACAGGTGTTTGTTGCTGAGGTAGAATGAGAGGAAGGGGTAGTGGAGGAAGTATAGTTGCAGATGTAGGTGGTATTTTAACATTTGAAGTGACAGGAACATCTACCAGAGAATTCGACTCAACGTTAAGTACGAAGTCAGTACCTGTATCTGGATTGGGGTTGAGCATGTTGGAAATGAATCCAGATGATACAAAAGAACTTTGTTGTTTCACTACTGGAGGCTCAGTCGTTAGAGTCACATGAGCATCTTCCGTGTCTTGATTAAATTGAGTATCGATCATTTCAACTTCACTTCCCATCAAATTGACATTCTCATCCCTACATACCTCCTGTACTGGTACTTCTTCATTTATCTCTTCCTCAACATTGCCACCAAAAGTTTCTTCATCATCAGTAGTTTCAACATGAGAAGGTGTATGAACCCTCGGATCAAAATTGTCTTCTTCTTTATCTTCTTCATCTGATCTTTCTTCATCTTCATGAGTTGTGAGCTTGGGATGAACGAAGTCGTCACCATCATTGTCTGACTCAGTCTGCTCATCATCATCATCATTATCATCATCTTGATCAATATCATCATCATCAGCAGCAATGTCATCATCATCTTTTCTTATACTTGCTTCATCATCATCGTCTTCATCACTTGACTTCCATGATATCTGCTCATCATCGGAGTGATAGGTAGGTACATCGGGAACCCCTGGTGTAACACCAGTTCCTTCATGTGCACCAGAACCGCTGGGTTGAGAGCTGTGAAGTTGTTTTTTACTTCTTTCAATGACCAGTTTCATTTGTTCAGCCTCAGACATCGTAATTTCTGACAGAGTTTCCAGTCCTTAAGCAGGTTACTTCTTCTTTCCTGAGCTAGACACCTTAGCGGTTGCTTTGATTCTTTTTCCTTTAGTAGCTTTGTAGAATACAAGTAATCTTTTATATACGAACCAAGAACTAGAGAGAGAAAGTGAAAGGAAAGATGTATTTTCTAGTAAGAGAAAGTAGAGAACATAAAATGCATTAAGTGGAAATGAAACATACAACTAACCAACCACCTCTCCAAAGCATGGAGAGGTGTATTTATACCCTAATAAGGCCGGCCATGGATGGGCTCACATGGGCTTTCCATGGGTTTTTCCTAACTTGGCCTATTAAGGTTCCAAAAAAAACTAAATGAGCTAACGACTGTTATCTATGGAGTGATCGACACTTTCCTAGGAATTTCATATTCCTAACAATCTCCCCCTAAGGGAGGTCACTCCATTTTACAAAAACTTAAACCTAGCATACTATGCTTTATCATTAGTCTTAAGCTCGTTTAACTTCAATCATTAACTTGTGATTTGATCTAGTGATCATTGACTTTAGGTTTGAGCTTGTTCCTTTATCTTGACTTGTAAGTGAAAATGTGATCTTAAACACCTTGAGATCATCAACCAAGCAAAATCTTGTTTCACCATCTTGTAAACTTTTCCATCTTGTGAACTTGTGACTTCTGGAACGACATGCTCATACCTTTCTTGATTTGTTGACTTGAAAAGCTTTAATGTTGCATCTTTCTTGAAATACTTTAACTTTAACACTTCGTCACTTCGAGAAAGATGTTCGGTATCAGAGTGACGGAAACGTCTTTTATAACACCCTGTGTTTTCAAGTCATTGACGACGTCAACAAATCCGCAATGTACCTTTTGTATTGTACGCGTTTGCTTGAAATTGTAAACGTTAGGTTAAATCGCGTACGCCAAAAATTAGCGTTTAATGTAAACGGG
>BQNB010132708.1:0-18582 GCA_026074375.1 Tanacetum coccineum
AAATGTTATCGATTCTAAGAGACATGTCGAGAAGATTCTTTTTGGTATTTTTGAAATTTTTTGATTTTGTATTTTGTTTTTCTAGGATTTATATTTTTCTATTTTCTTTTTGTTGGTTTTATATTTTTGTATTTTCTTTTTTCAAAAATATATAGAAATCAAAATAAAAAAGAAAAACAAAAATATTTACAAGTCGAAGTTTTCATCAGCAGTGACAGTTGTTGCTAGAGTTGAAATAGATGAAGTTGAATCTTGTTGTTGTTGACGTTTATCGGATGCATCAGCAGAAGTAACAGCGGAAGACTTTGAAACAACTAGATTTTCTCCATTGAAATATTCGTCGAACAAAGACCGAATAAAATTTTCAACTGTATCATTGACGTCGTAACTATCATATACGATGTAGGAACTTCTATTGACGTTGTGGAGCGAGACTTGAACCGAGTTGTTCAAACATCATTTCTATTTTATCATTTGTGAATCCACTGTGACACTAGTTTCTGAGATATCAGCTTTTTCAGCAACCATACTCTGAGATTTTCCTGCTTGACATTAAATGAAGTACCTGCATTAAAATCAATTCTTTGTTTCTGCTGACCAATGAGTGATGTACCTGCACTTAAATCCAGAGTTTGTATTGGGGATATCTAAATTTGAACCATGTGTGGGTTTACTTTCATCCTTGCTTGTACAAGAAGCGAGTATCTTTCCCGTAGGAACCCACCTAAGACCAACAGTTTTGAAAATTCTACCCGTGGGTTTCCACCTAAGATCAGATCTAGGAGATGTTTTCTCATACACAGCGGAAGTCTTATTGGGAGAAAACCTATGTCTTGTGATGATCTGCCTACCAGGTTTCTGAGTATGACTCTTTTGATCTACGGGTTTGTTACTATTTCTAGTCTTGTTGGATTAAATCTTAGCACGAGAATTCACTTCTTTTAGGAATTTTGTTATACAAGCATCACGATTTGCATTAAAGACACACTTATGACATATAGAACAAACAAAATGTTTGGAATCTGAGAAAGAATTAGAATTCTTAGAGTGATCTGCTATGGGCACAGATGTTATCGTTACATAACTACTCTTAGATACTGGCAACTCCTAGTTGAGTGATTAGTGCTCCTAGGTTTTGGTTTGCTACCATCAGTGGTGCTTTGAAATCTAGCAGAAGGCATCACATTAGTTTTTGAGTTCTTATATCTTTAGTGGTGTTCTGTTTTGTAGCTTCATTAGACATAGTGATTATAAACATGTCATCTTGAACTTAATCTGCATATTCTTAGAACCTATTCCTAGATGAGTAGATGTATGCCAATCATATGAGTAGGTTTTTTGCAAAAGCAGATTCTTTTCCCTTAGGAAAATAATGTTAAGTGACTGGTTTTGACAAATCTTTTTCCACATCAACTTGGGAGGCAAATCGTGGTTTTGAAATTTTAGGTCTTTCAGATTTAAATGCATTCGGTTGTCTAACAACTGATTGGTTTCTAAGTGGTTGTAAAACCGGTTTCCCAAGACTGATGTTTTTGCAAACTTAGTTTCTACACTATTTCATTTTAACTTTCTTAATTTATTTTTCAAAGCAGCAATTGCAAAAACCTTTTCTTGAATTTGAGCTTTTAAATCAGCATTATTAGCAAGCAAAGAAGTTGTATGTTCTATAGTCTTAGATCTCGTTATTTTAATAGAATCATACACATCTTTGTAATGCTTTTTCAAAGTCTCATCTTCCTTAAGTAATTTAGCCACACTATATTCTAATTCTATGTTCATTGTTTCAAGTACATCAATTTCCTTTTTGATCTTGGCTTTATTACTTGTTTCATTCAAAATTTGACCATGTTGCCCCGATTTTAAAGCTTGATTTTGATATTTAATTCAAAGAGCAATTACAATAGGCTTCAGTTGAAAATTCTTTTTAAAATTGGGCAACGGTCTTTTTGAGTAAAATATTTTCAGACTCGAGTGATTGTTTTGAGTAATCAGTTATCTGGTTATTAAGTGATGAATCAAGTATAGGACTTTAAACTTGAGATTGTTCAGGATACTGGTCAACCCTACCTTCATGAATGAGTTCAAGTTGCTCAGTATGTTGTTGTCCTATTGCAAAGATATTACATTCATGATGTGTCGTTGTGTGGTGTTTATTTTTATGATTCAAGTTTTAAATTTATATTTTGCCGACTTAACCAAAAACAACACTTTAACAGGCAGTGTACCCGGTCGGTGGTAGATTCGTGGTAAGTAGGGTGTCGAACACTTGAAGCGAGGTTAAATCTCTCAATCTATTAATATTTTGGTTTACAAATATAAGTTAATTCTAATCTAAGTCAAACCTATGCTAACCCTATGTTAGTTCTAATCCTAATTCTAACAGGTAAAAGGAGGGTTTCAGCCTGAGAGACTAGCACGTGTTTGGTGGTGACTACAATCAATTCAAGACACTTTAACCCACGCAAGCAAATTAACAGAATGTTGGTAGAAATATTACGATATTTAATCTATACATTCTCTTCATGTTTTGGTGATGACAAACATGTAATTTATAACACATAACGTAAAGTGCTTAAGTTACTTGTGATCACAAATCATCAATGCATTCATACGACAACATCTCTCGACGTCTCAAGTCTGCTTCAATAAAGTTTGTACCCGACGTAAATCACTTAAGGTATGAATAAATAAATGTTTAATTTATTTTATGATCAAAAGAATTTTTATTTAACCTCATAGTTTCTTATAAAAATGTCACAAACATTTTTATAACTTTTACAAAATATTTAGTATTTTTTGTAAATATAAGAAATGTTTTAATTCAAAATAAATACTTGAATTCAAATTTTCACCCTAAAAACGGAAAAATCTAGATAAACTTTCCCCAGAAAAGGACAAAATAGGAGCGTCTGTAAAGAGGGTGGCCCCCTTAAATATATAGGCTACCCCCTTAGTGATAAGGGGGACGACCTAGGAGCTATGGGGGCCGACCATGTTTTTTGGTCCGAAACTTTGCCTATAAATAGTGGACTATTCCCACAGATTTTACCACCTCTTTGCACATAATTTTTCTCAGATCCAAACCCCTATTACAAACCTTTTTCTTGATCACTTAACTTGTTATTGGTTTGTTTAATGTGATCCAATCATCTATTCCTCTAAGTGCAAGAGAAGAACTCTCGCTATCGTCAAGATACGAAGTTATGTAGTTTAGTTAGTGCATTCGTGACATGTCTTACATTCACAATGTATAGATCGAGTCCATTCTAAACTTGTGTAATAGATAGATCATAGTGATCGTAGATAGAATTGATAGATTGGGGTGATCGTGTTAGTGTTTAGGTGAAGTGATCTTGTGTGTCTGATAGTGCGAATTAGTATTTTAGTCCTCAAAATCAAAGTGTGTGGTAATTGGTTCCTATGCTAAGATTAGAACTCGCCATTTAGCTTATGTGATCCAGCAAAAACATTATAAGCGAAGTTGTTATGGTTTGTTATGTTAGGCCATAAACATATATCGGGTTTGGTTGTACCCAGAGAAGAACTCGACATCTAGCTTAGTGTCAGAAAATAATGTAAACAACGTTGTGTGGTTTTCTCTGCCGAGAAGGGAGCTTGTTGAATAGTGAAGCAACTCTCGAGTTGGGTACTCGAGGAGTGAAGTAAGCGAGGAGGAGCTTCGTGGCCGAACCATTATAAATCGTCGTGTCTGGTTTGCACTTTCTTTGACCTTTCGCTTTACATCTTTATTTACCTTATCGCCTTACATTTATAATGGCATTAGATCTACATATGTGTTGATTGTTGCTTATATTGTTTCGATGATGATTGTGTTATAGATAGAAGTGAATATTGTGATTGTGTATATATTGCTATGATATGTTCTAATGGATATAAATGTATTATTCACACTTATCATATTGCATTTAACTTGATTGATAGATTGATACAAAACGTTTTAAGTTTTTAAATGAAAACGTATTCTACCCCCCCATACGATTTCCATAAGATTCATGAAGCTTGTTGTGGAAAACTAGAAGGGGAGGGGTTGAATAGTTTACCGCTTTTTAATTTAATATTTAAAATTTGTTTATAAAAACTTAGATTCGACTTTTCGTGAATTCAATACTTGCACAATATGAACAATGTGAAAATGTAGAAGTAAATAAAAGATAAGAGTTGGAAAGATCAAACCGCAACACAAGGATTTATAGTGGTTCGGTTACAAAGCTCTTCTTCGGCCTACTCCACTCCCCGAGCACCAAACTCGAGAGTTTTTCTTCACGATGTCAACAAGCTCCCTTATGGCAAAGAAAACCGTACACAACGTTGCTTATATCATTTTCCGACACTAAGCTAGATGTCGAGTTCTAATCTTAGCCTAGAACACCAATCTTATCACAACACAACTTCACGACTATGTCCAGACTTCACAACTTCAAACTACTTCACAACTTCACTACTCAAATATCTTCAACCCTGATCTCGACTACTACAACTTCTTCATCTCTTCACAACTTCACACCTTCACAACTTTTTCTCACCACACTACTTATATCACAACTATCTAACACTACTATAAACGGATCACAAGATCCAAACTTACTTACAACAATCACCAAATACCTAAACAAACTTCACAACTTTACAGATTTACAAAAGATTTACAAGGTTTATTGATATGGAAGCAACAAGATTGAATATGGATTTTAGGGTGTTGTAATACTTCTCACTAGAGCTGAAGTTTTTTTCTCTTGCACTTGAGGAATTGAGCTTGGATCACTTGGCTTGCATCACTTGGAAACAAAGCTTTATGATTAAATGATCAAAGGATTTTGGAGGGGATATGTGGGCTGTTTAGAGCAGAAATAATGAGTGCAAAAGGTGAGAAAAATATTGGGGAACAGTCCAGTATTTATACGGAAAACTGGAGGAGCGGAGTCTATGACCGGTCCCCTTAAATAGGGTGTCGGCCCCCTTATAATTAAGGGGGCCGTCCATGTATTTAAGGGGCCGCCCATTTTCAGACGCTCCTCTTTTTGTCCTATTTACTGGACCTTTTCTAGCCGTTTTAGGTTCGAAAATTTGAAATTCAAAATGTTTATTTTAAATAAAACATTTTTTTTAATTGTAGAAAATGTTTTGTAAGTTTATAAAAATGTTTACACGATTTTATAAAAGTTTGAGGTTGAATAAAATTTCCTTTGATCATAAAATGCATTAAGCATTTATTTATTCATACCTTTAAGTGATGTAATTGTTGAAATGAGAATTTACTACTTAATACTTGTTTACGTTTAATTTTACGTTGAAAGTTTTTATATTTTGTGATTATCAAAACGTAAAGATATGAAAAATATTATTAATGTTTTTAGGCATTATATTTTATCAACAATTTTAATTCTAAAATCCGTGATTGGGATCAGAATAATTTTATATATAATGCGACAATGGTAGTGTTTTGTGTTATGTGTGTAATTGTGTATGGTTGTATATGTATGCATAACTGGATGTGTATGGTAATGTGAGGAAATGTGGTTATACTTATAAATGTATACCAAGCTTATTAGCTCATCATCGTTATCTAATCTAAAAAGTCGGCAAGAGCTTATGAGAGCTTTATGTTAATACTAAGCTTAGGCCCACAAAATAAGCTCAGGGCTTTAGACAAAATGACATAGAAGGGGTGATATAATTTAAGAAACTACACATAACTCATGGAATAGCTGCAACTGTAGGTGAGTCAGTATTAAATCACTGTTAACAGGAAGTTAAATTTTCAGTTTTAAATTAAAGGTGCGTCATTAATTATTATTTGTTCTTACAAAAAAAATTGCTTATTTAAATTAGCTACACTTAAATGGCTGGGGTTCGTGTCATGGAGGTTTGTATCATTTGTCAGAGTAGGGTTTCAGCGATTCTTACTATGTTTGTGTTTAGTGATAATTGCACACTTTGCGGCGTTTTGATTATTTACGTGTTAATTTTGATTACAGAATTATTGCGTTACAAACAAGAAAGAAGATCATCATGGCCTCAAGGAATTCTAGAATAGTTAGCGAAAAACATAGACAAAACCAAGTACGTTTCCACGTCCATAGATGAACAATTGTTGTGCTCTCTGGCTTATTTTGAGACCTCGGGGCTTATATAAGTGTATTATATCGGGGCTTATATAAGTGTATTATATCATAATACACTTATATAAGCCCCGAGGTCTCAAAATAAGCCTGAAAATTAAGGCTTATGAAATATAAGCCCAAATCAAATTTGATTTCGGCTTATAATTCAATATCCCCAATTTTCTGGCTTATTTTCAGACTTATGGGCTTATATAAGTTTATATAAGCCCACAAGTCTCAAAATAAGCCAAAAAATTAGGGCTTATTAAAGATAAGTCCAAATGGGCTTATGTTTCATAAGCCGAGACAAACACCCCCTTAATATTACAAATTTGGATTTGAGATTATGGGGGTGTTTGTTTAAGCTTATTTGTGTCATGTTGTTAGTTAATGTAGTATATGTTTTTGTAATTGCGGCTATTGATGATGAAATTGTTGGAATAAGAGCATTGCTTTTTTTGGTTCAGGATTCCTTGGAAGAAAAAGGCGAGATTTTGCGAGGACTTTATATATTATATGCAATGCCCTTTAATATCTCTATGTGAATGGTATATAGTACATATTCTTAACTTTTAACGAGTTACTATTTGGAAATTGAGGCGTTGTAACTATTTGGAAATAATAATAACCAGGGGCGGCTCAACCTTCTCGGAGGCCTAAAGCGAAACTTTAAAACGGGGCCTTTTTAGCAAAGTTATTTTCGAAAATCGATATATAAAATTTACTTTTTAACCTTTTTATGTGAAATCATTGATTTGGCAACGTATTGTTCAGTTTCAAGAGGATGTACCTAACGTAATGGTGGCCACCGAAGGGGTAAAAAAATGTACCTGCTAACTTAGAAGCTGAAGCTGAAGTATGTAGCACTGGAGATCAGTAAGGTGAGAAAAAAAATAGACGTCAGCCAAAAAAAGTAGAAGTAAAAAGGTCATTTTTTTAGTACAAGTATCATTTTTATAAGTTACAAATCAGGTTTTCACATAGACGCATTGGATATAGACTATTCATATCTGCAATTTTATCGATTAGATACAATAAATATTAAATAAGCAACCAAATGAATTTTACAAGCATTATGTGCAATTTTTTTAATTATAAACTGAGATTAGGTAGACCACTTGACGCTGTGCTTAAAAAAGAAACAGACATTATTGTTTTTTTGGTGTTTTGGTTTTGTGGGGAGTCGTGAAGCAGTTGACATGGCAACAGAATGGGTTGCCAGTAGATTAGAGATTTTTAGGTTTGGAATGGTAGGCTAAAACAATGTCAAGTGATGGTTCTATAGCGAGCTACACACTTAAATAATGCAAAGCAAATTATTCTTAACGGGAACCCTATTCAAATACTATTAGGCTTTCCTTCCACTTTGGATCAAATGAATATGAAAAATAGTACTTAACTTTCTTTTGTTAGAAATAGATTTTGAAGCTTGGTATGAAGGCGTAGAGGTGACTTTCGTACGGATCTTCAATGGAGACAAGAACATTATCGAATTGCTACAACAAGTTTAACCGTCTTTATCGAGAAGTCGGGAATGCGTTTAATTTTGGATCAGTGGGAGAGATTCAACAACTAAAAGAAAGATCGATTCGTTGGACCTCCTTTCTTCAAAACGAAGCAACAAGATAAAATCTAACCGATTCCCGAAAGCCTTTCTGATATTCCTCAATGTCCCGCTATTCACGGACCCCGAAAAGCAGATGATTAAATCATCTGCTTCTGGAAGGAAATCCGAAGAATTTCTTGGGAATCCTACAAGATCTTACCGTTATTTTTTCTCTGACAATGTCAGAACTCACATCTGGTTTCGAATTCCACTGAGAGGTACACTAAGAATCAGAATTGTTGAAGAAACAACAGATCTTTCTTTCTCAGCGATCGGAAAATAAAGAAATGTTAATCTATAAGATAATTACAATTTAAAAATAACCGTCTTCAATTCATCCTATTTCATCAATTCGGGATGTGGATATGTTCCGAAAGATGAACCGGATATCGACAGTTCCAACAAATTTCCATTCTTGAATAAAAATCCATATTTTATTTATTTCCTCTATTCCATGACCGGAAACAGGGGAGGATACCCTTACACCACGATTTGAATCAGAAAGATATTTCATAAATGCAATTTATTCCCACTCAATCAATAACCAGCAGGATCTGGTAGTAATCATAAGATATTTGCCTTTTCTATTATTCCTATGGATTGATCCAAACCAATTCTTGAATGGGTATTCAACTCCGGTTAAGAAATGGAAAAAACGACATCTTTATTGTCATACTTCCTATTTTTATGAAGAAAATAATCTATTTATCGAAGATCATAAAAAAAAAGTCCGGATCTCCTGCGGAATTGATTTGGAAGGACAAAACCAAAATAGTGGTATTTGCTAGCAACAACATAATGGAGGCAATCATTCAATATAGATTGATCCGAAATCTGATCAAATCCAAACATAAGCAAACCACATAGGTACATAATAAATGTAGTTAATCGATTGCTTTATAATGAATAATCCTCTCGCCAACTTCGAATATGGATTCAAAAGGATCAAAAAGTAAGGATACTCTGAATCCATAAACTTAATGAAATATACGATCAACCAACATTTATATCGAATTGTGAAAAAAGTCAGAATAGATGGTTCGAATCCTCTTATTTTTTTTTTCTCGAACCGAGAGATTAATGAATCGATCCGATGCATAAAAGATACAAATGGTCCCACTGGACAATAATTTCCAGAACATTTTGAACATTTCGATTCTGAGCAGAAATAGCCGTTTTCCAGTATGTATTTCGATCGATTTACTTATTAATCCATATTCGATTGATTGGTTCTGAGGGTTATGTGACAAAAAAAATTTGTCTAAGCCACTTCGTTTCTTTTTGTCCAAGTTGCTTCTTTTTTTGTCTAACTCACTTCCTTTTTTGTTTGTCAGTTTCGGGAATATCCCCATTCATAGGTCCGAGATCTACATCTATGAATTGAAAGGTCCGAATGATCCACAGTTTTTAGAATCAATAGGTCTTCAAATCGTTCATTTGAAAAAATTGAACCCTTCTTATTGGAATGATCATAGGGGACCTTGCCCCAAAAAGCAAAATTATTGATCAATGGAGGAACAATATCACCAGTTTTGTTCAATAAGATACAAGTGGATGTTTACTCACCTACTAAAACTAATGCAGGAAATCCTTTTATAACAACTGATCCTATTGTATAAATGATATTCCCACGATCAATACAAATGGCTGAATCCCGTGAAATCATTTCATAGAAGTTCATTGAGATCGCTTTATAAAGCAAATCAACTTCATTCTTTTCTGAATAATCCACATCACTTCACGTGACTCACTTTAAGTATATATACAAGGTTCTAGAGAATTCGAGGCCTTAAAAAATTGGGGGCCTAAATCCCTAGCTTTACTTGCCTTACCCTTGAGCCACCACTGATAATAACCCTCTCCATTGACACGTTTTCAGGTCATTGTAACACACGCGGTCTGGAAATAGTGGTGTACACCTTGAAAACACAAGTAAGTGATTTCAAGCTCGAAAATAATGATGTGTATCTATATTATCAGGTAATCGCAACGTATTGTTCAGTTTCAAGAGGATGTACCTGACGTAATGGTGGCCACCGAAGGGGTAAAAAAATGTACCTGCTAACTTAGAAGCTGAAGCTGAAGTATGTAGCACTGGAGATCAGTATGGTGAGAAAAAAAATAGACGTCAGCCAAAAAAAGTAGAAGTAAAAAGGTCATTTTTTAGTACAAGTATCATTTTTATAAGTTACAAATCAGGTTTTCACATAGACGCATTGGACATAGACTATTCATATCTGCAATTTTATCGATTAGATACAATAAATATTAAATAAGCAACCAAATGAATTTTACAAGCATTATGTGCAATTTTTTTAATTATAAACTGAGATTAGGTAGACCACTTGACGCTGTGCTTAAAAAAGAAACAGACATTATTGTTTTTTTGGTGGTTTTGTTGTTGTGGGGAGTCGGTGAAGGCAGGTGACATGGAAACGAGATGGTTGCCATAGATTAGAGATGTTTAGGTTTTGGAATGTTGGTCTTAAACAAGGTCCAAGTGATGGTGTCTATAGGAGAGCTACACACTGAAATAATGTAAAGCAAATTATTCTTAACGGGACGTCTATTCAAATACCTATTGGCTTTCCTTCACTTGGGATGCTAATGATATCGAAAAATAGGTACTTAACTTTTCTTTTGTTAAAATAGATTTTGAAGCTTGGGTATGAAGGCGTAAGAGGTGGACTTTCTGTAGCGGGATCTTCATGGGACAAAGAAGCATTAGCGATTGCTCAACAAGTTTTACCGTCTTTCGATGGAGTCGGGGTATGCGTTAATTTTGGGATTCAGTGGGACACATTAGAGGTAATAGAAAGTTTCATCTAATAAAAAATCCATCCTTTTTGATCGATCTTTTTCAATCTTTTTCTGTATCGATGTCTGCCGCGTTTTTGGTATAGTAGTGTATTCACATGTGTCTCAAGTTTACATCTAGACTCATTTGCTGCAGGATATACGAGCAACTTAGCTTTACTTGCCGATAGCACTTTAAGCTTCTTGACAAACAGATTATTAATAAGGTAACATCTGATATCTTGAAAATAAGATTAGAAAAAAAAGGTCAATCTGCTGAATAGGTTGGCAAAACCCAGCCTGACCTACTTTGACCCATACCCAAGCGACAATTATAAGACGGATGAATTTTGTCCATTACTCAGCCCGTCCATCTTGCCACCTTCAACTCATGCCAAACCCTCAAAGTTTATGTATCGTATGCTTGACATCTTTCAGCTTCATAATATTTAGTTTTCCAAACAAAAAAATTGTCAAGTGTTAGCGTTGTTTGGGTAAATTAAACGGTTAACGTGTGTCAACACCATGTGTTCATCATTCATTTAAATATCTTCCATTTAATATATGAATGTGGAAGTAGTGCCTATGTCGAAAGAGTGCAAGTCCTTCGTTATACTTAAAAAGGTTTTGTTATGGTTTTGATGAGAAGGTTTTCTTAGTTATTGGATTAGACACCTGTAGCCATAGTGATATTCGAGAGAGTTGTTCTAGGAACAATGACCCCATTTTCTTAGTTATTGGATTAGACAACTTGTAGCCACAGTGAAAGATGTGTGTGGTATGTTGGTGATTTTAGTGTCATCGAGCATTTTGTGTAATGGTGATTTACCCGAGACCAAAGTGATTTCAAGTTAAGTTATAATACAAATTAGGAGGTGCGGAGTGCACACTTGTATAAACGAATTAACTTGATATTGGATAAGATGAATGACAAAGTTTGTGACAGAAAATTCGTCACTAGGACGTCACAACTATTTAATAAATGTGAATATACTTTATAGTAACAGAAAATCTGTCACTAATAAAGGTCACTATATTGTATATGAAAAGTGGTTACTTTCCAACAAAAAGATGTAACCTTTCATGAAGGGTTGTGACTATTCATCAAATGTCACTTTGTCTATTATACATAGACACCATTTTTGGTCTTTCATATCATATATGAAGAATCATAACAACATACTATCTTCTTCATGTTTTTGCTCTCATTCTTGTGCCTAGAATTTGAGTGTGTTCTTGTCTTATCCCATATACGAATTTCGTGTAACCCAAGGCACAAATAGGGTCGAAATATTGTATTCGGAAAGTAAACTATACACGATTCAAGAATTATCCAAGCAATCTTTGATTATCATGACCCGAATACCAACAAACGAATACAATATTCTGAGATAATCACGATTGGTGAATTGTGTACGAGATTTTTAAAATCTGTCAAGAACATGGCACTCAAATATGGTGAAACCAGGGAATATAGAATGAAAGGGTTCTTTGGAGATGACATAAAAAAGTGTGAACGTAAGGCATATTAATTAGAAGTTATCTTCGAATTTGGAAATATGGGCACTTTTATGGAAGGGTGTTTGAATGGTGGCATTAGGAACATGGTTCAATCATACTTACAAGTACGTAATTCCTGTTTAACCTTATTATTTAAGATGCATATATATGGCATGCATGATAACATGTGGAATATCATGTGTGACTGAAATATCTTGTTAGAAGTAAAAGTAAAGCCATGTTGAACTATAATCTCTGAAATGGTTTCTGGATTTTTATAAAAACACATGTCTTATTATGATTATTGATTAATATATAAAATAACATGATTAATTTTAGTGTTGATTAAATGATTATACTTAGTGGTATATATATAAAGGAACTTGCATGTTTGATGATCATTTATGATTCATGAACAATGAAGATCATGTGGAAATTAATTATGATCATGAATACTGGCGGTTATTTTAATCACGAAATAAATATGTGAACAGATTTAATCATGTGCCTTGTTTATTTAGGTTATTTGCATGATGAATGTCGTTAGATGTAGTATCAACTTGATCATGAATTAAATTAATGACCAAGCACGTTATGTATGTTAACATGTATATAAGGTTCAAATAAAATATAGACATACAGGAGTATATGTTTTGAACAAAGTATTATTTGAATATACATGATTATATGATACAGTTTGGATGACATGCTAAGAATATATTTAGTTTCTTGATCACTTATCTCAAGCACGTGGGAACTTACCGATGAATAATAAATCAAATATGTATGTGTTTGAAATTGCTTCGCTTTAAATATACGATAAGAATTGCACTAATGCGCGAGTCAAAACTTGTTTTAGTTTTGCTTAGTTACAAGACTTGTTGTAATGATATGATCTCGCAAATGAATTCTTATGGGTATATATTGTTTTGAAGTTGATAAGATGTTTGGCTGCCAATATAATCAGTAAGATTGTTATAATGTATACATGCAATTCGTTGCTCTATTGGAAGTGTTTATCACTTGGTAGCTAGGGATCCCAAAATCAGGAATTGATTTTCCCTAAACACAAATTCAAACTTTTGTAAATATATACATGTCATGGAAATGTACAACTTTCCCAGTCTTTGGCAATTTGGAATAATCGTTGGCCAAAGAATGTTGTATGTGATTATATACATGGAAGTATGGAACAAATGGTTTGATTAGTTCCATATCATTATGAATTCCATGTCCTGGATAAACAATGAATTTTGTCAAGTCATATGTCTAAAGTTTGCAACTGGCAAATGGGATGGATGTGAAAACATTCCATATAGTAATGATGGATGACTTACATCATGCTATAATATATGTGGATGTTACGACAGTAGAACTTGAAGAGAACCATGGAATTGGTTCAAGATACAACGAAGATCCTTTCGATATTAGAGGGATATGTTGATGTAAGTTGCATGTATGGTAATTACTATGCTGTTTTGATAAAGGTTCTATTTGAACTTATTGTCATGATGTTCCTCTATTCTGTATAAATACTTACGGATATGTGTAACCAATTTTGGTGTGCATGATGGAAGTCATGGAACCACGAAGCCAGCGTTATTTATATAACGGAATCGAATGGCGGTTAATTTTGGACATGAACATGCATTTTAGGCAATGAAATGTCGTTAATGCCTTGTAAAGGCAATCAATTCATGTCTTGGCCTTGAGTAGTAATAATGTCCATAGAAAGCAATTTGATACGTGTCAATTTGGTTGTGAACATGAACATATAAAGCGGGTATAACAGTGGTCTCATGTTATATAATTCTGATCTTTTATCACATATATTTGGGTTAATTAATACTGATAAAACTTCCTATAATACACATAGAGGGCTTGAAATCTATTGAGTATATGATAATTTTGATTGCTGAATTTATAAGTTGAATTTATAAATTGGTTCATCCGTTTATATCTTGTATGTCTAGGCTCTTTGCGAGAAGTTTTGCACAAAGCATTACTTGTATAGCAGAAATACATAAAAAAATTTTTTTTAAAAAATTTATGTGTTATGAATGATTGATCATTAATTTTTACTCGTGTTGTTAAATATCGCTCGGCTGGTTACCTCGGCGGTCGGACACCTTTAAGCGATACTATCGGTCTTGCGGCGGATATATCGGTTTCTCGGCGGAGACCCTAAAATTATAAAGGGGGAAAACTTCTGCTTATATATATATATTTAATAAGTTTTTTAATATTCTTATTATTTTTAACTATATATCTTATGTATATGTTGTAAAATATACATTATGTGTGGTTTTAATTCAGTTTTGTATACTTTTATTAAATCACGATCAAGAAAACCAGAATAAAAAAAAAAAAAAAAAATCGGCCGATTTTGACCGTAATTTTTTGACCGATTTTGACCAAAACCGACAAATGGTTTCAATTTTCTTGTTGGGTCCATGTGCAATTTTGTATGTTTTGTCCTTACTTGTATTGGCTATTGGCCTGTGTTTTTATTTTGAATTAAGTTGCTCAAAGTGTAATTGATAGAAGATCGATTTGAGATGATCACTCTCCTAATACATAATTAAACTAACTACTAAACTTTTACTACTTTGAACTAACTTTTCATTTCTTTTCTTCTCTTTTCTATTTTTCCAATGATGCAGAAGGTTACAATTTATAAGAAAGATAGAAACCACTAGCCTAAGAAATAGGAACAATACTCCCATTCATGCAAAATAAAATGAAACGTGAATACATACTAATGCAATGTGGTTTTGACCACTTCTTTCTTCTAAATACATGCATGCAAATAAGTAAACGTGTAGATTATGGAGTACATTGTATCAACACCCTTAAGACTTGGTCTTCAATATTGATCACGTATTAGTAATTATATGCTTGTAGCAAAGACAAACATGTTTGGGCACACTTGGATCTATACATTGTGTATAGTGGAATAATATCTTAGTGAAATAGCCTTACGGTGTTATGAATAGGTAATCAACCAAGTTTCTTTTGTCTAATGAATACATAATACTTGTATATTTAGACAATCCGTTGGTGCTCAAAGGGTTGTCGTTTACTTCATATATTTGGCTAGTTTGAGTACCCCAAGTATTTTTGAATAAAAACTATGGATTATAGTTTAGAAAGGATACAACTATTGATGCATGCAATTAAGTTGGATAATTGATCGTGAAGATTATGAGTGAATTAAGTGTTGGATTTTACACTTTGTATAAATGTCGTATCTTATGATCAAAGGAAAAGGTTGTACAACGTATTCAACTATAGCATCATAAGTCGTTGTTTTCTTGTTTAAAAGAAGTATAATGGTAACGACTTGTTAATAAACATTGAGTTATGTTTAAAGTCAATACTATTATGTTCTATGCATTATAATAGTGAAATTAAACTATTGATAATATATCACTTGAAAAAGTGGTTGGCTAAGGACTTAATGAATTAGTCGGTAATAGGGATGAAAAGTCCATTAGATCATTTAATTGTGAGATACCCAATTCCCTTCTAATACAACGTTAGAAGCTTGAATTCAATGTGGAAAGCTCACACTTAGAGATTGGAACACATGTTTTACTATCCCAAGGAATGTGTTCAGACCTGCAAGATAAAGAGGTTGAAGTTATCTTCTTAATAGTTCTTTTGAAAAAGTGCAACGCAAGGCATGATTAAAAAAAACTACCTATATGAGCATGAAGTTTTGCCGCTTCAAGAAGCTTGGACTTTGGCTTCCTATATGCTCATGAATGGATAGAGACTCATGGCTTGTAAAGCGTCAAGTATAAACATTGACGTGTTTGGGATTTCTGATCAACACTTTGTCTGATTACTTGCAAGATGGAATTAGAAAAGCAACTCGAAATTGCTATTTTGAGCAGGTAATTAAAAAATCAGTAAGCAGCTACGCAGTTCTGATAAGCAATCCCAAATACCGAGCACCTTCAAGCTTCACACAGGTTCTTTCCTACCTTTACTCTTAGTTTTCGTTGTTTCATTCAATTAAGTATCAAATTTTTTATAAGAGTGTCCTAAATTAACGATAGATAGTGAAGCATCAAAATAAAGCACTCACCTGCAAATATAGAATGCTCAGGACCCACATCAGGTCGTGCGTCACCAACGGCTGTTTGATTGACGAACCCTTTCGGTTGTAGCAGATTTGTACGTATCCTGCACCCCTGTTATATTGAAAAAATAACAGCGATGTGAAAAATAGACATTGAGCATTTTTTTAGGATACCTAAGTAGCTTGATTACGCTTAGTGGGAACTACTTAGCATTGGTGTTGATATGAAGCTAATATTGGTACAATAATACTGCATATGTCGAAGTCCTACTGATCTCACAGTTGTGGTTGACTAAGAATTGGCTTGCCTGAGCTTTAAGCTGTATGACCACTTAATTGTTCGGCTAGGAGTAGAGCACCCGACTTCCTAAGGATTTGAAGTTTAAGCTCATAGAACCAATTAAGCAGTTTATATATTAACAAAGTGTCACTCATATAGACACTTCCAACTTTCAGAAAGCTACAAGCCCAGAACATTAAATGAGCGTTTTCTTTGCAAATAGTCTTGCAGTTTTGCGGTGGTTACTATTTCATCATTCTGATTCACTTGGCATTTTCAATATAAAATGTCGCAACAAGCCACCTTTTACTTTCAGATGGACCGAAACGGGTTGTCTTTTTATCCCGAACGTTTTAAATATAAAATGTAGCGAAAAGGGGAATGGGTCAAATGGTTTAAAAATGACAAAAATTTTCTATGATGCATGTTGGAATTTAACAATCAAGTTAACCATTAACTCTAACGAGTACGCAGCGGATAGATCTAGTCTAGTACAATAATTAACATACATATAAAACACATTTAAGGGACATGTAAATTAAATAGGAACATACCCTCGTAGACACCAGCAAGTAATAGAAACCAAGTGTATGAAACTAGTGACTAAATGGCCACCTCTATGAGTGCTCACACAAACACGTTAAACAAGCACGCCCGGATGCTAGTCCAAACCTCACGTGTATCCAATACAATAAGTAAACCAAGTGCTTCTGATAACCGATCACCTAAACCCACTCTTGGAATAGAACCGAAATACAGAAGGTAACAATAAGGGATGAACCGAATTCGGTTGTAGCCTTGCTACAGTACAACCGAATTAGAGTTCCACGACCCCTAGCCCGAATCCGTCGATTGTCACACCTTGACAATATATATATCAATACTATAAACCCTCTGGAAGTGATCTAGGGTTCGAACCTCTAATCGAATAGCCCAATAACCATTAACCGAAATAGAAAACTGGTATTAAAGGCAACCGAATTAGGAGACTGTTTTGTATTGGGATATGATTCGGCTGTTTTGAAGAGGAGAAGGAATGCCAGAGATTTTGGTGTGTGTTTTCTGTTGTATCTACCTCTCTAAGAGCTGAGATAAGAAGGGTATAAATAGCCTTCAAGTCTCACTCAAGATAAGAGAAAAAACAACTTGTGATAAGAGTAAAACTCTACAAGTTCTAATCTCATCACATCTCTTCCTCACATCCTTATCTAAACCGAACCTAGACACTTAATAAACTCTTCTAGAATCCTCCCTTTGGCCGGCAACATTAGAAACCCACAAGAGTTTTGTCTAGTCGATTTATTGTCTGAATGGTTTACATAGAAACATATCGTGAAGTAATAACGCACTCTAAATGTTTTTCGTGTGTGCCCCCAATAGGCTCACACACCTCTAGTTGTGATCGAGCTAGTCCAACTACCATATAATCCAACAGTTTGTAAGTGTATATATGCATGTCAATTATTCAGTATTTTTATGCTAAAACTAGCTAATTGGATTGGTGATATTCTAAAGATTTTTTTGTAAGTATAACTTTTGAGTGGTAGGGCTTCTTTTTATGAGTTGTTCGGGTTTTTCTTATCACCATTTAACAAAAAGCGGAAACATTTAGCAAGACTTATGCTGACTAATTATTCAGTCACTAAAGGCTTTAACTTTTCGACGTATACATCAGTAGTTAAAACCATTTTTAGACTGTTCTTTGGGTAGCTTTTTTCAAAACCTAGACAGCTAAACATGTTGTAGTAACAGTTATTAACAGTTTTGAGCCTTTACTCACTGAAAACCAGTGACAATATTTCATGATGGATTCAGTGACCTTTTATCTTCGGTACGAGAAACGAAAAGTTCCTTTCTGACTTTTTCTGTACATATACTGACTGTTATCTTGAATCACTTACTTTCATATATATTGTAGTGATGAAAGTATAAATCGATTTGTAATGTTTTGGCTCTTCAACGCAAAATTCCTTTACTGACTGTTTCTGTACCTATGCTGACAGTTCATCGTGTAAAATGCTTGAATCAAATAGATTTTTTTATTTGAATCAATTGATTAAATACATTGAAGGTTAATTATCGTTATAAATGTTTGATCCAATCTCCACTAATTTTTCCGTGTCTAGCCTCTTGTTATTAAACTTTAATAATGTCTGTAGTATAAAAAATAAAAATAAATATATATCAGAAT
>BQNB010132709.1:0-18582 GCA_026074375.1 Tanacetum coccineum
GTGTGTGTGTGTGTGAAGAGTGAGGCTCTATTTTTAGCCATTTGGTGAAGCTTCCAGACCCTCTTGCCTTGCTCTCCAATCTTTCAATCTCATCCCTTGAATCTTCTAATCATTGCCAAATGATTAATAGCCGTTTGATCAAATTATGTGCACTCAAGGATTGCCAAGCTGTCATTCTTTAATTATGACAGCTTGTGCTTCTTTTGTGAGAGGATCTAGCACAAAACCTACGCCTCTTGTGTGCTTCTCCATTAATGACATGGCCTAGAGCTTGAGTGAGGTTAAGTAGAGCTTGGAGATGACTAATTTGTCCTTGCCATTTGGTTGTAGAGCACTTGAATAGTCGTCCGTACCCTTTAATTTCAAAAAGCCCTTTGTTTTACCCTGGCTAGTGAAATGAGAGTGATGATGAACAGTAAATGGTCTTCGCGCCATTTTTATAACTGAATCGGGTTAATTCAGTTTTATCTTTGACATATTAGCACAATTGGCCCCTCTCTTTCTTTTTTCTCTTTCTAGTTATAAACTAGTTTTAGAAATTGCAAAACTGGCCCTTGTGGTTTATGAAAAGGGAAATGGGCTAGGGTTTTGGGCTTAAGGATCCGGGTAAGGCCCATTTGGGTTTAGGGACCATTTATGAACTTTTCTGAAAGTTGAGGGGCTAAAGTGGAATATTTTGGGTCTTGTTGACTTTTGTTGACCATGATTTGACCATTTTGACTGAGGGTTTGACTTTTCCTGGCTTTGGCTTCCGTCTTTTGTTCACTCTTCCATTCTCGTGTCCGTGCTTGCTTGCTTTTGACGGTTTTCATGTGATTTTTGATATATCCGTACCTACACACACAGAATACATAAACAAGCATATTTTTACTATTTTTGGACTGTTTTGGGTTTAATTGGGTTATTTTAGGTATTAACGGATATGTGTATTTTACACTTATCAGGAAGTCTGATGTTCAATGCCTTTTTCTTTGAAATAAGCATTGAGTGTCTTGTTCAAGAACTCTGTGCCTCTGTCAGTACGGACACTAATAACTTGAGCTTGAAGATGGCGTTGAATCATCGTGAGAAAGTCTTTGAGAACTTCTGGTGTTTCATCCTTGGATCGTAGAAAAAGAGTCCAAGTGTATCTTGAATAGTCATCAACAATCACCAGAATATATTTCTTTCCATTTATGCTTGCAACCCGCGTTGGACCACACAAGTCCATGTGAAGCAAATTCAGTCTTCCTTTGGAACTTGGAACAGCTTTTGACTTAAATGAGCTTCTTTTTGCTTTACTCATTTCACAAGACGAACAAAGTTGATCCTTGACATATTTCAACTTAGGTAAGCCTGTCACAATATCTTTCTTTGAGAGTAAGGTGATGTAATCGAAGTTAAGATGAGAAAGTCTTCGATGCCATAACCATGCTTGAGTTGGTGAAGCTTTAGCCATGAAACAGATTGGAGTTGATGAAGTTGTTTCTTGAAGAGATATTGTGTAGAGATCGGATCCACGATTACCAGTTAGTAAATCGTTTCCCTGAAGATCTCTCACAAAACAAGTAGATTTCCTGAAAGCAACCTCCAAATCCGCATCACAGAATTGACCAACCGAGAAAAGATTGTGATTGAGGCCTTCGACGTAATAAACCCGTTTGATCGTGACATTTCCTTGATTCAGATCTCCATAACCAAGAATTGGAGCAAATTGATCATTTCCAAAACGAACAGTACCCAGAAATTTCTCCACAAAATTACACAACAGCTTGAGATTGCCCGTCATGTGCTTTGTGCATCCAGAGTCAACAATGAATAGGATGAGTTGTACAATCTGCAAGAGAATTAGAGGACGATGGAACATTGGACAAATTGGATCCTAAGGAATTTGATATCTTCAAGACATTAGTAATCCTAGAGACAATGTCTATAGTGGGACTAATACTTGTTGATACATCCTCTTTCCTGATTTTAGGCATCCATATCTTTTTGGTCCTAAGAGGCTTTTGTGTCCATTTATATCCTGATGGACATCTCTTAGCTATCCACCATTTCCATTCCTGATTTGTATTCTCATACAACTCCTTATGGTAACTCTTGGATTTCTGAATAGTGGTATCTGATGCAACTGTTTTCTTATGGGGTGTTGCAACAGATTTGTTCGCTTTTCTCTTGGGTTTACTAGCACTAATAGGCACTACCTTAGGCTTCTTAGTTCTAGCGTTCACGTCTTTCAAGTATCTAGAAACACAAGCATCATGATTAGAATTACACACACATTTTCCACATTCAGCACAAACAGCATTCACATTCGACGTTCTGGAATTTGAACTGTCATTACACGCAGTTACAGACTTTGTTTTCTTAGAAATATTAGAAATCCTATGATGGTCTTCTACTTCCTTCTTTTTAAACTTCACTTGACTATTGTTTGGCACGACCTTATCTTTAACTTGATAGCACTTAAGCTGTGGTCTGCTAACACTAGTAGTGTGATTTACTCCTGAAGATTTAGACACGTGAGGATTAGTATTCCTAGAAGCATGAGGCAACTGCGGTTCTCTGTTTTGTGTTGTGGTAGTGGCAATTCTATACATTCCTGGTTCTCAAATTAACGATCCGTGAGATGATCAACCCCACTATTAATGATCCTCAACACAGCACAATATCATGTAACAACAAGCCATATGCAGTCACATAATGTCCACACGCAATCAAAACACATAATCACAGCAATTCAAAACATTTCCAAAACACTTAGCAATATTTCCATCCCAATTTAAAAACATTAAAAAGAGGGACTATAAAACTTACCTGATGCTTAGCTTCCAAATGAAATCCAACAAAAGCTTCACCATACACTTCAACGGATAATCTAAAACAATTAAGCATCACAATAAGCTACCATCAATTAGGCATTCAAATTCCAAACCCAATATGATAGTAACCTCAACTATTGATGGATATATAAGCCTATCTACCATAGTTCCACTTGTTTAAACCCTTTTTCCAACTCCTTATATACACCATTTACACTTCAATACTACACTTTAAATTTTCTGGATTAGAGCAGAATTTTATACTCACTTTACGCGTCCTAAAAACCTACCACTTAAACACTTCCATAATTCAAACCAAAATTCCACCATGCTACATATATGTCCTATGAAACCTCTCCTAGCTCTCCCAAAGTCATTACCCATTTACAAATACCCTTAGAAATTCATTAAGCCAAAGTGTCCATAATTTGACCAAATCTGACCCCCTAAAATATGATAGGTAGAATAACCCACTTAAAACCTCATAACCTACTAGCAAAAAATCTCAGGGGTCACTACAATATATAAAACTAACATCTACGTGATTTAAAGCCTCTAACTAGATGTCCTAAGTATTTTTAGAAAAATATCAAAACCAAAACTGAACATCGTCACAGTTTTAACACACTGATTTTGTAAAGACCTTTGACGCCACTTCCCGACCATAAAAACTCAACGAGACCAACTTTGCTAGAAAGTAAACTCTCTGAGGGTTATCTCCATTATGTTGTAAATTGGTTTATTTGATAATTTTATGATTGAGTTATGACCGTATACAAAAACTGCCTAAATTTTCCTGCAGTTAATAACAACTAATTTCGGCCGATCTAGACCCAAACGCATGATTAAATCGACGAAACCAATTAACCAATGATCAAACAAATCATCATTAAACTATAAAATCCAGAAAATTTAAAAAACCCTAATTAATTTTTCATGATTAAACCTAATCTAATCATTCATAAGATTACAAGAATTAAAATAAAAACTTAGGAATTATTAAACAAAGAATTAGAAAATAACCTTAAACCCAAAAAATTTCCTTCTCTTTTTTTTTTTCTCTCTGGACGGATCGAAGCAATAGGGGAGGAGGGTTATGGGATTTATTTTGTATTTATAGGTCCCCAATTAATTATAGATAATATCTAATTAGAGTTTGTTTCCTTTTAAAACTTTTTTTTTCTTTTCTTTCCCCTTACCCTCTTTAAATTCGTTTTTACTATTCATCTATAAAAAATATATTTTATTTATTTATTTATTAATTACTTAATTATTTACATTACCCTAAGTTTTTATAAAAATATAAGCTTATTTGCACATACCTTTTTGCTTAGACGCAATTTACTAGACTTTTAAAAATAATTAACTTTCCAAAAATACTTTTCATTTCACAAATTCACTTTCTAAAAATAGAAATCCTTTCCAAAAAATTCTCATATTTAACAAAACATCATTTCTTTCACAAATGACACACTTCCCATTTTAATCCATCACATAGACATCCACATATTAACCAAAAAAATTCTCTCAAAATACCCAATCAATTTCATTATCACTATAAGTGATTAAAATGAAATTTCTCCATCAAATAACTCATTTCTCTTAACTTAACCTCTAAAACCTAAACTTATCTTAAATTACTAACACAAAAATACGTATACGTATAATTACTTTCACAATTAAAGCGAAACTGCTTCAATCACCGAAATCATTTCCTTGTCACCAAAAGTGAACGAAATGAACTTCATAAAATTCAACACAAATCCAATCCCAATGAGACGATTACGCTCAGTGGATTGATTATCCAATCTTACATATCCCACACAAACACATATAAACATGTATAAACACATAACCATACATTGCAACAGATACATTTAGGTCAACACTACGATTTGACCAACCTGCTCAAGTCATGGTTGTCACAGTATCCCCACCTTGAGAAAATCTCGTCCCGAGATTTAACTACTCGAGGCATTAGCACTATTGACAAAACAACGAGAGGACCACCTAGACACATCTATCCGTGCCGTTCCTAAGTAACTCAGGACCATGCTTCGAATCCCAACGAACTTCGCTAGTGCTATCATACTACGCTTTTACTCATGACCTCTTGGTCCACAACATCATCGGTTCCTTGACAAAACAAAGAGTCTTGTCAACCTTAACCTCGACTAACTTCCAAAATCCGAATCCAACTGCAAATGACTTTGCTTACCCCTGCTTACCCCCACAAGGGTGCAATTAGCAACACAACAACCCCAAACGAAAAGAAAGCATCCCTCACTACATAGTTACCTCGCTCAGTCCATCGAGATAAACTATATCAAACCCATATGGTTATTGTAACACACGTTTTTTTAATATCTTAAAACCTCGCAACCATCGCAAACAAGAACTGTCTTGAAATTAAGATAAAAGATGTTACAAAGCTCAATGTATCTAAAGAATCCACGCAAATTCAGGTTTACTCAAACTTTCAGCACCTCCTAATCTAATTTTCCGATACTCAGCTCATAAGACATAGAAATTCCCCTTAATTAACCGAACGGTAATGCCCAATAATCCAAAGATCTCAAAAGTTCCTACATAACTCGGTTCTACTTGTCTTTCTTTACAAACATACTACACCACTCCCAAGGTGAGTACCTTCAACCACCCATAACCACCAGCATAAATTCAAAAGTTCCCAAACTACTAACCAATCTAACGACTTTCGACAATTTTGCTGCCACAAGCCGTTTCCCTGTATTACCACTATCTTGGTTGGTTGTTTCAGGTACCAAAAATTCGATCCATTCAATCACTCTCTCCAGTTACAGGCCCAATAAAAAACGAGTAAACCCTACATTCCTTTCCATACCATGCTTCAAATGAAGCACATCTATACTCGAATGATAATCCCTACCTTAGGAAAAAAACTCATCTCACGAAAGTGAGTATTTCAATTACCTCTAAAATCTACCATACTTGTCCTAAGCATAAATAGGAATGGGGTAACTTAGTCAGTCCATTGACTACACCCAAATCGCTTTGTATCCCACTACTCACCTTACTTGTAACTTGGAAACAATATCCTTATTTATCCCTTTTTCCCACTTCAACTTCGGGTAACTCAGTTTGTAGCAACAATCCCTGAAGGACCCTTGATACTCAACTTCAACTTCCGAATACCTAAAAACTTACAACTACCGCAACTAGCTATAATCCTTCTCAAACTCAGAGCCATCGATTAGTTTAACCTAGAAACCACACAACATCGTATCCACTCCAGGATTGGATAGAATCACTTGTCGTATACCCCTCTTCATAGCCAAGTCCTTCATCTCTCCAAATGATGTCCTAATACCTTGTCCTAACCAATATGAACCACTCCTATCGCTTTTTTTTCCACACTCGTTGGTCCAAGCCACGCAACATCTTATGTGACGGCGTATCTTTGCTTTGGACATCTTATCTTATGCCACCAACATCCTTTTCTCAAACCTAGATCGGATCATCGTACATCTATCTCGAACTCATTCTTGGCTTCACTCCTTCTTCCTACTCCACGGTACAACATCTACATTTGCCTTTCCCATATGGTACTTGGCCTCGAAACCAAACTCACTAAATAAAACAATCCATCCATCATCTTGGCCTCATTCCAATCCTTCCTGATTTAAAGTGTGTTTTGAGACATTCATGATCCCGTATAGAATTACTCTCCATGTCTCTTTCACTTTAATGCCTCCTAGCATTATAAAGCAAAGACCTAACCATGTTAGCCATCGCAATCCATCATAAGAACCCTTCAGTTGTCGTGATGAACAAGCAAACACCTATCCCTTTTCCAAGCATGCTTCTATATCCTTGCTTCGCCGCTCAAAATAACAACGAAATCGTTTTGCTCCTTTCGGCAATGCCAAATCGTCACATTAACCCATTTGATTCCTTCCCATCAAGATAGCTTTCCTCTTTGCTCTGCTTTCCACGTTTGTTGGAAAACATCACGTACATCTCTCTACCTTCACAAACACCACGATCCATCTCACGTGCGACTCATACTCCTCCTTAGACTTATCGGGTCCCGATTTAAAATACGTCTGATATATACATAACAAGCATGTCAAATACGTGCCATAAGCACACCCGGCTCATGTAACTCTATGAAACCGTTGGTGCAATGGTTAACCCCCCAAAAGGCAATAGCCGTAAACTTCAACGTGTCCCATTACGCATCCTAAAAACAGTCTTGGCTATGTCATCCCCGTATGCACACCTCCATTGGTGACATCACATACGAATTTTCTATCTCACACTCTTCTCGTAGATTATCTATGCAACATTTCCAAACTACCCACCTTTCTTCTCTACCAACCAAGCAATACAGACGCTATCCCCCACACAACATAAACAAGTTACCATCGAAACCAACCATCACCTTGCAAACTCCTCAATCATTCGCAAACCTCTTGCCATTCTAAAGACTTCAACTGAACACGACCTTTGCAAATTCGGCTCGCGCCTTGCATTAATTCCATAAAAACCTATTCTACACGAGGGTAAAACTACTAATTCCTTAGGAACACTTTAGAGGGCTTCACATACATACAAAAGATATCACATAATCACAACTCATCTCCTTGTACAGCTACGAGACCCTCGTATCCTCTTTAGTTCGTTTTCCCTCTCCCCTCCCCGAACCTTACACTGCTCCAAATTACAAAGGCATTTTAAATATACCTTCTCTGCATACCATCTCAGCCTAATGTCTCAACAACCAATTCTCTCCTACCGATCAACATCAACACTCTCATAAACTAAGCTAAGATTACTAAAATCAAAAGTAAAACAAGAATTCTCTAATTCCAACTTGGGATCGCGAATAATTCCATTCGTTAGCTACTATCAATCGCACCACCCAGAAGATACGTCCTAACATCAACTCTAGCACCACACTCCATGAGGAATTTCAAACTTCACATCCACCAATTGGTATGACCCAAAAATCACACCGATCAAAAAAAAAAAAAATCAACCGAATGTAAACGTCTGACAAGAAAACGAACCTCCGACCTAACAAACACATCAACATTCTAGAAACCCCCCCCAAAGAAAATACCACGTACCACACCCATTAATTAAAAGAATTCAGAAAACCTTGGAACCAAAACCAATTATTTATTACCTAAGAACATTTCCTCATAACCTGTCATACCAATCATTTTAAACAATAGAAATCTACCTTAGTTAATAAGCCAAATAATTTTGAAGTGTAAAAATAAATATAAATAAAATTTTCATAAACCTTATTTTAATTAGGTTTTCATAAAATGAAATCAAAAGATATTTAAAAAAAATTTGTGTTTTGCATTTTATTTATATAATTATTTTTTAAAGAAGTTTTTAACACCAAACAATATGATATCGACTTACAACAAACTTACATTCAAATGGAGAATTATGACTCACAAAAAAAAATCCATGATAGCAAAATAGAACATCTTCACAAAATAACCTTAAGAATTTCCAATACCAAAATATCATTTACTTGAAAACGAACATGACAAGAACTCTTGCAAACCAAACAAACCATAAGGACTCATCCATACCAACGGTCTAAACCAAAACCAAAAAGTAACCGTCACCTTAAGGACAAAGGAAAACAATCAAAAAACGCCAAAAAACGGAGAAACATAAACACCAGTTCTATGGATAACACCCTAGAAGTACCAACACGAGTCATTGGAAAATCTCAACGAACAACGAGCTAGAACGAACCGACTTAAGAATCAGCACGACAATACCAACAGGTAACTGATGTAATCCACAAACGATAGATGAAAAGGAACCTTACCATCTACGTAACCCAACCTAATATAATCACCCAATCGGTTAAGAGAGGAATTCTCTAACCACACAACCATCCTCAACAAGATCTCACAACACTTCTACACTAAACCATCTACACAACTATCCATCTTACATCCTACATAATACATACCAGCAACAATGATCAATGCAATCAATGTCACAAGTCCACGTGTGTGTTGCCTTTATAATTATGTTCGCGACCAAAATTATAATTGCACCTTTTTCACACGTGTACTTACTTCCAAGACCACAAACTGAACAGACTGAAAATCTCAAAGATAAATCACACATCTACCATATAGCACTTAATAATAATCCAAATATAACTCAAACATGATAATCCATCTATGACGCATAAATCCCAATCAAAATCAACCAAACGAAAAAGAAGTCACATTGTGACCCAAAATATAAAAGCAATCCTTGATTATAGCAACGCATCGAGGTAGAAAACGAAATAAACTTATGTTGGGCCTCGCTTGGGTTTGACTTTTTCTCTCTCAAAAGTCACCCAACTCTGCGGGTCCAGTGAGGTAAACAATCTCCCAACGATATCTCCTAGGGGTAGGGGAAGACATGACTAAAACAATAACAAAGGGGTATATACTATTAGATCCCCATAATGAAAAAGATATATTTTATATTATATATAGGTGATTCAAAATATAAAGAATTTCAAACATTTAGGTAGCGGGAACATACGGTAATATACGATACACAAACACTTATCCCTAAACTGCAACTATAACGAGGGACCCTTAAGCTATAGTCTAGGCCAACCACCTAGTTCTCTATAACCAAAAAGGCTCAGATAACCATCTGTCACAACACCCACGCCCAAGGCGGAAACGCGAGGCGTAAACAAGAATGGATTATCATCACAACACAAGGGTGTCTATATAAGAATACTAAAATAAAACTAAAGTACAGCAAAGACATCAATAGTGTCATACATTAATACCCCAAAACCTAATGGTGTCTTTATTAATTATGAAAGAGTCTCGTCAATAAATGACATCAAAAACATAATCCAAACAATTCAAGCAGAACCATATATTCACACAAAAAGCATAAATAACTCCAACAACCAAGACATCTCTTCTAGCCACAATCGCTCTATCTAAACAAACCATTAAGCTCACCTGAAAATGAGCTTAAAAAACGTCACAACAACGGTTTGTGAGAACATAAGGTTTAAGACTCCATTATAAACCTTTAAAACCGATATAATTACATTACGTTTTTATCAAAACATATAGGAAATTATGCAACATATGAACCTTATGCTAACAACAGAACCAAATCAACCAATCAAACCGAACCATACATAAATTTGGGTAGCGTACCCCTCCGATCCCACATACGTCACTTACGCACCTAAAAGTCTACCAGCTGAAGCTTATATTTAGGCATGGACCCATACCAATTCACTGAGTTGATCAATCTCAAATTAACGATCCGTGAGATGATCAGCCCCACTATTAATGATCCTCAACACAACACAATATCATGCAACAACAAGCCATATGCAGTCACATAATGTCCACACATAATCAAAACACATAATCACAGCAATTCAAAATATTTCCAAAACACTTAGCATCATTTCCATCCTAATTTAAAACATTAAAAGAGGGACTATGAAACTCACCTGGATGCTTAGCTTCCCAAAAGAATCCAACAAAAGCTTCACAAACACTTCACGGATAAATCTAAACAATTAACACACAATAAGCTACCACAATTGAGGCATTCAAACCCAATATGATGAAACCTCAACTATGATGGATATAAAATTCTAAGCTATCTATCATAGTTTTCTATACTTGTGTAAAACCTTTCCAACATCTATATACACCATTTACACTCAATACTACACTTTAAAATTTTCTTGATTAGAACATAATTTTATACACACTTACAGCTCCTAAACGTACCACTGAAACACTTCCACAATTTCAAAAACACAAAATTCACCATGCTACATAAATGTCTTATGAACTCTCTACGAACTAGCTCTCCCAAAGTTATTATCCTATTACAAATACCCTTTAGAAATTCATTAATCCAAAGTGTCCAATTCTAAACCAAATCTGACATCGTCAGCCACTACAGTAGTAACATCTAAACGAAAAAAGTAACTAAACCCATAAAGCCTGACCCGCCAAACTAATCTGGAAATTAAACCACCATCAGCACACCAACCAACTCGGCACCATGACATCCCCCCCCCGTAAAACAGCCCTATAAGAATACTGGAGATAACCCACTAAAACTTTATAACGTACTTAGCAAAAATTCAGGGGTCACACACAATATATAAACTAACTTCAACGTGATTTTGAGCCTCTAACCAGATGTCTAAGTATTTGTTTTATAAATCAAAACCAAAACTAAAATTCGCCAGTTAAACAACACTGATTTTGTAAAGACCTTTTTGACCCACTTCTTGACCATAAAAACTCACGAGACCAAACTTTTTTTTTCTGGAAAGTACACACACTGAGGTTATCTCCAGTATGTTTGTAAATTGTTTATTGATAATTTGATTGAGTTTATTAACCGTTACAAAATAGCTAATTTTCTGCAGTGAAATTAAACAACTAATTCAGCGACTAGACCCTAACGCGTTGATTAAATCACGACCCCAATTATACCAATGATCAAAACAATCAATATTAATACTATAAACCTCCAGAAAGATTTTAAAACCCTAATTTATAACCCTAATTTATTTCTCATGATTAAACTAATCAATCATAGCATAGATTTACAAGAATTAAAAATAAAAACTAGGATTAAACAAAGAATTAAAAATATTTTAAAAACCCTAAAAAATTTCTATTCTTTTTTTTCTCTCTGGATCGGTCGAGCACTAGGGTGAGGAGGGTATGGGATAATTTTGTATTTTATAGGATCCCCAATTAATTAAAATAATATTTAAATAGATTTTGTTTCCTTTTAAAACTCTTTTCTTTCTTTTTCTTTCCCCTTATCCTCTTTAAATTTGTTTTTACTAAACATCTATAAAAAATATATTTTTTTGATTTATTATTAATTACTATAATTATTACTTTAACCATAAGTTTTTATAAAACCTAATCTTATTGCACATACCTTATTGCTTAAACGCAATATTTACTATACTTTTAAAAAAAATTAACTTTCCAAAAATACTTTTCATTGTTCACAAATTCACCTTTCTAAAAATAGAAAGTCTCCAAAAACCTCATATTTTAAACAAACTCATTTCTTTCACAAAATGACACACTATCCCATTTTAATAATCCATCACCTATACATCCACATATTAACCAAAACATATCTCTCAAAATACCCAATCAATTTCATTATCACTATAAGTAATTAAAATAAAATTTCTCCATCAAATAACTTATTTCTCTTAACTTAACCTCTAAAACCTAAACTTATCTTAAATTACTAACACAAAAATACGTATACGTATAATTACTTTCACAATTAACGCGAAACCGCTTCAATCACCGAAATCATTTCCTTATCACCAAAAGTGAACGAAATGAATTTCACAAAATTCAACACAAATCCAATCCCAATGAGACGATCACTCTTAATGGATTGATTATCCAATCTCATATATCCCACACAAACACATATAAACACATAACCATACATTGCAACAGATACATTTAGGTCAACACTACCGTTTGACCAACCTGCTCAAGTCATGGTTGTCACACTAAGAGGCTTTTATGTCCATTTATATCCTGATGGACATCTCTTAGCTATCCACCATTTCCATTCCAGATTTGTATTCTCATACAACTCCTTATGGTAACTCTTGGATTTCTGAATGGTATCTGATCAACTTTTTTCCTTAAGTTGTTTTGCACAGATATGTTCGCTTTTATCTGGTTTACTAGCACTAATAGCACTACCTTAGGCTTCTTTAGTTCTAGCATTCACTGCATACAAGTATCAAGAAACACAAGATTCCTATTCGAATTAAACACACATTTTCCACATTCATCACAAAAACAGCATTCACATTCGAAGTTTTAAAATTTTGAACTGTCCTTACACGCAGTTACAGAATCTCCTAAGTGAACATCTTTGTTTGAAACCCGACTACTCATTGATGCTTGCCAATTCCTAGGTTTTGGTTTGCAACCATTAGCAGTGTTGGGTAATCTAGCAGGATCAATCATACTAGGTTTTCCATTCACTTCTTTGTCTTTCTGAAGTTGTGCACTTTTCTTAGCTTTCTCTAAGTAGTAGTTATGAACCATGTCATTTGAGCCTACTTTTTCCCTAGGTGACTGTTGTGACACATGCTTTGGGCAATTCCAAGAGGGGCCAGGTGCAATCACATTGGTGTTTCGAACTGCTTGTTTTCTAATCTGAGGCGAATTCTGTTGAGTGGCTTGTTTAAACAAACCATCCGACACATTAGTTTTATTAACCGACTGTTTCGTTTGAAAACTTCTCATTTTAGGAGAATTTGAAAAAGGAGTCGGTTTTCCTAAAACTGATGGTTTTGGAATTCGTTGAGCATTTGGTTGTCGAACAACAGATGGTTTATTAAACTGAGTTTCCACAGACTTTCCCTTGCAGTTCTCGATGAGTTTCTTTAACTCACTTATTGCTATGTTCTTGTCTTGCATTTGAGCTTTCAAATCTTGTATTTCATGATATTGTTCACGTTCTTTTCGAAATACATTAGATCCGTTTTCTTTGCAAACTGAGTTGTTTTTCTCTTGTTCTTTACATTGTTGTAAAGCAAGTTCAAGAGAAATCGAGTGTTTTTCAAGTTTAGAAAAACTTTTTAACAAATTATTATGAACTTCTTTGTTAACAGATTCAGTTTGTTTCGAAAGCTTTTGTGCAAGACATTCACATTCTTTGACTTTATGAAGATACAAGCATTGTAATTCAGTATTAGAATTTAAATCTGACAGAGAATGCAAATACGAACATGTAACATCTTTAGACACATACTCTTCGAGAAGAAGATCATATATGTTTGAAAAATCAGCCTTTTCTGATTCAAGTTTTTCAATCTCATTTTCAAGGGATTTAACGTACTCCAAATCGTCATTCATTTCCTTTTTTAGTTCATGAACAAAACAATGACTGTTTGTTTGAAAGAGGCATTAATAAGGTTTTGATCAAAACTTCCATAGTCTTAGCAGTTGGGTTAGGAAATGCACTACTAGTATGATTAGACCAAGTTTGTTGATAAATTGTTCTAAAATGATTGAAGTTGTTAAAGTGTTTGTTCATTTCGTTGGTAAAGCTTGTCTACTTTTACTAAAATGGATTTTGTACGGGTAGATAAGCTACGGTTTTTCTAGCTATGTTTGCTGTGTCCTAACAACGTTTTTCTCCACATTTTCTTCCCTATTTCTTTAGCGCGTCAATCAGTATTCAAATTTGATCTACTCTCCTTTTCTGAGTCAATGTCTTTACCAATTGGGGGCCAAAATTGTTGCTTGATCAGAAGTATATATTGGGAATCTATACAAACATGGTTTTTCAAGATTGAGCTTTATGAGGTACTTAGGATTAGCAATAGGTTGATCTACCATTATTTGTTGCGCATTTGGGTGCTTTCCATATGATACCACGTTTAGTCTGAATTGATTGATAGTTTATAAGGTATTTCATTCAAAACTTAATTTGTTTTGTCCATTTCAATCATTTTGTCATATATCTCTTCCTTCCTTAACTTTTAAATCCTAATATGACCTTAGTTTTATCTTTGAGTTGACCTTCAAATTGTGACTTAGTTAAAAGACTATTTTTGATTAACCCATCGTGTTTCTAATTGACAACTGAAATTTCATTGGTTTTAGTTTTTAAAACCTTCTTTTATGTTAATGACTTTACGTGTAATAGTCCTAGGTTTCATTTTAACTTTGTTTGAAAGTATTTCATAATTCAATGTCCGGTCATTAAAGGCTTTGTACTTCTCAAACTAAGTCTGTTTGTTCTGAAGTGCAATTAGACAACTATCCCGACACCTAGTAGCCTCCCCCAGAGCCCTACTAGTCTCATCAAGGTTAGTTTTGCACTTTTCCAATTCCCGAGTCAATGATGTGTTTGCTTTCTTTAATTGCTTTATAATCGTTTTGTTTTCCTCAATATCTATTGTTAAAATTGTAATTAAATTAGCAAGCGCAGCACGCTCATCAACACATTCTGCAGCATTTTGGTCAACCTGATTATCATTATTATATATATTTGATGAATCAGGAGTGACATTGCTATCATCCTTCTCCAAAACATATGTGTCATTAATGGATTCAGGTTGCTCAGAATGTCATCTTTCCTTTGCAAACACATTATTTTTCATCATGGGTTTTTGTACATGTTCCATGGCTGGTCAGTAGAACTGGATTCTTAAGGCAAGACCTACTGAATCTTTGCCATGAACTGGTAATGTGCTTCCAATTCATGTTCATCAATCTCTTCATCTGTGTCCTCTAGCCAATCAGCTTGCTCTGCTTGCAGTGGAACACCTTGTTCAGCTTGTTTGCACATCATCATCTTTTCCTTGTGATACGTGTAGTCTTTAACTCGCTTTGGCTTCCTACATTCCTTTGCATAGTGCCCAAATCCCTTGCAGTTAAAGCACCGTATCCCATTCTGTTGCACTACATGACTGCCTACAGTATCCCTAGCCCAGCAAACTGTCATTGTCCTTGATTCCCAAAAGCCACCCCCCCCATGCTGTTATGTTGTTATATCCTTGGTGTGGTATCTTCACTGTCTTTTCTGGAGACTTGAAGAAGTTTGAAGGTTGTTGTTGGTAGGTTTGTAGAGCTTCTTGAAATACTTTGCAAGGAGTGCCAAATTCTTTTGCATATCCTTATCCCTCTGAGCTTGTTCAGGATCACTGTCTTCCTCAGAAACTGACTCAGATTGAGGTGTAACTGGTTTGGCGATCTCTTTGCCTTTGTGTCTGGTAGATGCACTTGGTCTTGTGGAAGAAGATTGCTTTGATGCTTGTGCATTTGATCTTTGAGATTTTGGTGCTTGATAGTAATGATCTGAATATGGTTGAGCAGCAACAACAAGTGCTAATGGATTTGCACTCTTGGCTAATCTCTCAAAACGGATATCATTAACTTCATTTTGATAATGCTTCAGAATGTCAAATAGTTTGTGATATGAGATGGTGTCTATTTCCTTTGATTGCTTGACAACCATTACAAATCTTGACCATTCTGGTTGAAGTTGTTGAAAAAATTGAACATTCACTTGCATTGTTGTTACTTGCAAGTTTTTCCTTGTCTACTCATTCATCAGTTTGCAAAACAGTGGAGTAATACGAATACATGGATTCTCCATTCGAGAAGTAAACTTTCCCAAATTCCCAGAACAATTGGTCTTAAACTTTTGTAACTTCATGATTTCACCCTGTTGTAGCCTTTCAATGGCTATCCACATCTCATTAGCTGTGTTGCATGCATCTCCAATACCAGTTAAAAGCAAGAAAATAGATTCCTTTTCAGCTTTAAAATACAGTTTGTTCTCTGCAGACATATTGTGTACTGTCTCAGCTTCGTCATGTTGTGGTACTTCTGGAGAATTTACTGCTGCAGCAACAGCTTCTATTACTACACACTTGTTTAGCTTGTATGTACCCTTCAAAAAAGAATTTCCTCAGATATTCACCATTTCCTTTAGTGTTTAATGCTATCGTAGAAGGCCGTAAACGCCACCTGAAAGTGTTCTTTGTTCTCTGGAGTCATGTTCAATACTGTCTCTATTGTTGTATGTTGTAGAACTGCATGATTACCTTCTGTTTAGGATGTGTTGACTAGAGTAGACATGATGAATGAATGATTATGAATGATGAAGTGTAAAAGATTTGTTGGATCTTAAGTGGATGTGATGTGATTGAAGTTGTTATGGTTATGAATGCAATTCAAGTTCACAGGATTTTACACGTCTATGATTAAAACCGATAAATGATTTAACGAGATTTTACAAAATCACTAGAAAACCGTGAATGAATGATCGTTTGTTGTTTAATGTTTGATTGATGTTTGATTAGTCGTTTAATGTTCAAAGATATGGTTTAGTTTGATGAGTTGTTATGTTTGATTAAGTGTCAATTTAGGTTCAAAGTCCAAAGATGACTAATAAGAATTTTTACTTAATTTAATAAGCAAACCGCCACCATGAATGTGGGCCAAACCGCCACCATTTTGTAGCAAACCGCCACTTAGAAATACACCAAACCGCCTTGGGAATTTAGGCAAACCGCCGCCTAAATAGAACCAAACCGCTGCCAAGTAATTAAGTAACCCGCCTTCTAAAATAAGATAAACCGTCGCCTAGATTTTCTCTCAAACCGCCGCGAATTTAAAACTCAAACCGCTGTCTTGTTTGGCAAACCGCCGCCAATAAAGTAATAAGCAAACCGCTGCCTTATTCTTTTAACTCAAACCGCCGTGGTTTTTGGCAACTCGCCGTGTATTTTGACTCACTACATATAACACAACACGAATCAAACTAGAAAAGAGAAGAAGAGATGATGTTTTAGAGAGAGAAAGAAGAGAGAGAGAGTTGAGAGAGAAATTAGAAAGTGAAATATTATAAAATGAAAATCAACCTGTACCTTTTCCAAAGTGGAAAAGGTATATATATACCCCGACACTTAAAGTGACGTGCGGGATATTTAACTAGGATCTGGGCTCGGGTCTTGCTTGGGATTAAACCCAAAACATATACAATATTAGTTTAATTATCGAGCCAGATTCCCGATACTTTCCTATTACAACGTTAACTAATTGATTGACCGAGACTAACATACATAATGGACGAACTTCATGTTCGACTCAATATTTTGAGGCTAACAATCTCCCCCGAAGTGAGTTCATTGATGACACTCCTTCATGAGATCAATGAGATTGCTTTTGTCGTTAAGCTCATGTGGTCTTGGTCTTTCTCTTTGTTCTTAGTTGTAGGTTTGTTCCTTCATGCTTTGTGATCTTGACTTTGAGCCTTTGTCATTGTCTTCATCGTCTTTGCCATCTTGCGATCTTGTGTCTTTGGCCAACATTCTCATACTATGCCTCATCTTGAAAGCTTCAAATCAGAGTTAGCGGAAGTCTTTGTCTTTAAATCTTGAGCTTTCATGATAGATTGTCTTTGTAGAATGAGCATGAACATGTGGTAATGAATCGACTTTGGTTGATTGGGATACCGTCACCACCGTTTTAACCTGCAGGTTTACGTTAGTGATAATCCAGAAAATTGATTTGAAAATCAATCGACATATTACTTGTAAAAGCGTTTTTGTAACACATCGGGAGTTTTAAGCTTTTATCAAAATTCATCAACCGTCAATTCATTTACTGGACCAAATCGATATCCAGTTGTCACAAGTTTGATTCATATAGAATCTCGCAAGTCACCTACCAAGAGCTTGTTTGATGCTGACTCAAGCAGGATTTCCATCTTCATTGTGAATACTTATAGTATCACTCGGATGTTCTGGCAAATATCACAATGATATTGCGTAGGACTCTTGTTAACAGCTTGTAAACTTGATGATGTTCAACAAGTGTTTGAAATGGAATTGTGTCCTAATGTGGCACACCGTAAGAAAATTTAATTATATTTCCATTAAGTAAAAGCCATGTACTACAAGTTTGCCAGCTTACCATTAAATTCAACGAGAAGTCGTCTTATGATCGTTAATGCATTGCTTTTGTCATGGAAATATTTATTTTGCACGCGAATATCGCCGTTATTACTCTACGTCTAAAAGGATATTTAAGAACCCGCGACGATAAAAACCATACTTATTTCCCATTGGTGAAACGAGACTATTTACTCGTACTACTTTATAAAATCACCAATATTCAAATTTATAACTATGATAACTTTGAGTAATTTAACAAAGATTAATAAACTGCACACATATACTAAT
>BQNB010132710.1:1465-18582 GCA_026074375.1 Tanacetum coccineum
GCTGCAGCAGCTTGTGAAATGTACTCTTGAATGTTGTCTCGATAAACGTTGCCATCGGTGGCTGGACAGTTTTTATAAGAATGAGCACCTCCACAAGTTACACAACTCTTCTCGACCGCTTGTCGATAGGCATAGTCTTCATCATATTCTTAAGTTCAGAAACTTCAGTTGTAAGAGCAGCAACATCTGGTGAAATTCCAGGGGTAGATGAATTCGAACTCACTTTGGCAACGACTGCCTTGTTTCGTGAATTACGAACCTTGGATTTACTCTCGATAATTCTCAAGCATTCACGAGGCATCTTATCCAAAAAGTTTCCACCCGCAGCAGAATTCAACGAGTCTTGATCATTAGCATTCAAACCATTGTAAAACGTATCCAACTTATGTAATTCAGAAAATCCGTGATGTGGGCATGCTCGAAGAAGGTCATTAAATTGATCCCAAGCCTCATAAAATGATTCGTCAAATCTTTGTTGAAATCTCGTGATTTCGTTACGAAGATTTGTCGTTTTTGAAGGAGGAAAGAATTGATTAATGAATTTTGAAACAAGATCATCCCATGTCAAAATTGATCGAGGAGGTTCTTTTTCTAGCCAAATCCGGGCTGAACCTTCAAGAGAAAATGGAAAAAGCATAAGCTTAATTGACGTGCTCGGGATGTCCGGGAATCTCATCGTTGAGGTAATCTTATTGAAATAACGGATGTGAGCATGTGGATCCTCTTTATCATGTCCGAAAAACTGCTTGTTTTGAACAAGATTGATCAAACCATGCTTTAACTCAAAATTAGCATTGATTTCGGGAATTACGATTGCATCCTCGTACCCCTCGGTGGGTGCTTGGAGCAATTCTGCCATAGTCCGGTTATCGGCCATTGGAACTAGGGGAGGATTATCAAAAGGTTCTTCTAAATTAAATGGTTCTACAACAGCAAGGTTGCGGGTTTGAGAACGAGTGCGCATGCACAAAGTAGAAAAAGAAAATTTAAACTAATTTTTTTTAACAATCTATTTTAACGGATAACGAGATAGACAACTTGAACCAAATAATCAAATTTACTTCACGGTAGCTCTTAAAATTTTTACTTTTTAAGGTGAGCCGTATTTCGTAAATGACACAAATGACAAGTTTTTAAATCTTTGATTCGAGTTGGGAACTTACTAATGGATAATACCTCAATTGAAGGTATTATTTGTTGGTGTTCTTTTACCAACTTTGTTTGTTTTATTATATTTTTTTATGGACAATTTTTTATTTTTTTGACTTTTTTTTGTATTTTTTATGATAATTATACTAATAAAAGAAAAGAAAATATTTTTTTACTTTTTATATTTTATAATTTTTTTTTATTTTTGAATTTTAAACAAAAACAAAACTTTCGAAAACGAAAGGGTCTTCAAATCACGTCTTAATCACAAATCCCCGGCAACGGCGCCAAAAATTGATTGTAGCAATTTAAAAACGTAAAATATAAAATATATAATATGATGGAAAATTACCAAATTACCTTTGAGGACAGAGGTAAAAAAAATAAATTCTTCAAAAATATATATAATATAATACGTATATTAACCGAGAAGTATGATTTCCGGGTCGTAATTCTCCAACGATTTGTGAAATTGAAACCACGTTTGATGTTCGGACAATGATTTGAATTGGAAACAAAGGTTGATTTGATTATCTACTTTTACAATTTAAAATAAGCAAATAATAACCATTAAGCACGAAAACAAGTAACTGGAAATCAAACTTTAACTAAAAACGCAAAACGGGAACCTTAAACGGCATTTAAAAACCCTAAATTTCTAAAATTAAACCTAAAATGAAATTTTCTTTTTAAATGGACTCTAATTGACTAAAAAGTAATTTTAAAGAAAACTAGAACAAAAACGGATTTGAATTTTTTTGGTTATTTTTGAATTAATTATGAATTAAAAACTAATTTAATCTATTTAAATCCTAGAAAATAGCAAATTAAATCCTAAAAATTCTTAAAAATGATTTTTAAACTTAGAAAAGTCTAAAATATTATAAAAACTCAGAAAACTATTTTTAACTACTTTTTATAATAAAAATCTATTTTTAAAACTAAATTTAAAAGCTTAAAAATGAAATTAAAAATCTAAAAAGGGTAAAAATGATTTTAATAAATGTAAACCTAAAAGTAATTATTCTAAATCTAAAAACTATTTTTTTGTATTTTTAAAAATTATTTTTCTATTTTTTATTGATTTTCGAAAATATTTATCTAAGAAAAATGATTAAAAATTAACAAATAATGGGAAAATTACCAAAAATTCAGGAAAAGTCTTAAAATCTATTAGGAACACAAGAAAAATAACAGCAAGCTAACAGCTAAACAAATAAGCCCTAAATAAGCTCGGATAAGCTACGAATTAAAAAGGAAAAGGAAAATGAAAAAGGTGATAAAGGTTTATTGTGTACAAAGCTCAACGGATGAGCTATTGTAGCACAATGGTTAAGGCAATGGGTTTGTGAGGGAGAGGTCTTGGGTTCGAGTCCCAGGCACAGGTTTTTTGCAATTTTTTTTATTTTTGAAAAGCTATAAAAGAAAAGTTGTAAATAAGCTGATAACAAACTCTTTTAATGAAAACACTTATATCTGAAAAGCCCTAAATAAGCTGAGAAAAAGCTTAAAACTAAACAGAAACTCTAACTATTTTCTTTTTGACTTTTAGCAATTTTTTAAGAACTCAAAAGTTACAATAAGCTAAGACTGATGAACTTAAAGCTATTTTTTTTATCCTAAGCCTAACCTATCAAGCTAACAATAACAGAAATGAGCCAAAAAGATAAGCCATAAGCTGAGAAATCTCAATAAGCACTTTTTGAAAACTACTCAACCAAACAGCCCCTAATAGCTACTTTGAGCTTAATTTAAAGCACTTAAATAAGAACTTAAAGACATGAGACTTGATTTTAATGAAACTTTGGCCTAAATGCTATATAAAAATGCTTTTTGAAAGAGTTTTTGACAACAAGAGCTTATAGAAAAAGCACTATGAAAACAGACAGTTAGCTCAGTAGCTGCTGAGTTTTGGATTTTTAAATGAAAAGAAAATTTGATGATTTTAAGAACTAAAACAGATAACAAGATAAGCTAGATTTTAGAAACTAAGTGCAAACTTATAAAATATGAGATAAAAGCTACTTAAATGCTGAAAATCAAAAGCTTAAACCTATTATATCCTACTAAAAATCAAGCTAGAAAATGGCAGTTTGAGTGTTTACCCTATCTGATGCAGTTGACACCAATGAGACTCAAAATCAAAACATCAAAATGCAGGCCTAATGAAACTTGACTCTACACTACTTTGACACTAAACTAAGAACATATAAAGTAATAATAACAACTAAACTCTATTGAATCACTAAAAGCTATAATGACAGATGACAAACTCACAAATTTAAAACCTAAACTAGAAAACTTATGAAAACTTTACTAGACCTAATAAACTTACTAATCCTGCACTTTTAAACCTCTTTGAATGATTCAAAACCAAATCAAAGGAACAAAAGGGTTCAAGCATTACTAACTCATGTTAGTACTACTAGTCCCAAACACCCCTTTAAAGTTCTTAGAATCCATTTAAGCTTATGAAATGCTGATTTAATGATTAAAACTCAGATATCAAATGACAAGCAGCTTAACACAACCTTATTAAGCAAATAACAATAAGCAGATAAGCCAGAATCAACAAGCTAATGATTATGCTAACTAATTTTTTTTTTTTTTAGATATTAAGGACAAATTAAACAAAACTAAGTTCTAAAATACTATAGCTAGAAACAGATGATGAAACATGATCAATAAGCTTAATAAAACAGGTAAAAACCACAAATATGCTAGTTAATAAGCAAAATAAGCCCAAAAGCTAAACTAGAAGATTAAGACAGAAATATGAAATAGGAGACTTACAAGCCGCCTTAGCTAAACAAATGCTATAAAAGGCTCAATTGAGCTATCTACAAGCTCTAGCTTATTGTAAATAAGCCAGTAAAAGTCCATATGAGCTATTCCAAAGTAAGCTCATCTTCCAAAAGTCCAAAATCCATAAGCAAAGGTACTTAACTAATTTTATAGGTTTGAATAGATTAAATGACTAATTTAGCTCAATTTCAAGCATAGAGACTTGAAAGAGCTTATTATGAGCTTATGAAACATTAGACAAAAACATTTGAGATTTATAAAAGCTATAAGTAAGAACAAGTGATTAAAACAGAAACAATGATTTTATTAATGCTTAAAATGGATTACAATACTTTGAAACTGAAAATTACAAGAGAAAATTACATTAAAAAAATGAAAGTTTAGCTTAACTTTTCTAACTACTTAAAAACGGGAAAAAGAAGATATCCAAGAGTGAGTGGGGAGGTCTTATTTATAGCTGCCAGGAGAATCTTCTAGGTGTCAAATCCTTTACACGCTCACTTAAATCCTGTCCTTTCTTTTTTCATTCAATCATTGGATACCCTATAGCCACCGTTGGATCACTTTTAGCTCACACGGATTGCCAGCGTGGCAATCCATGATGTGACATGCTGTGCTACTTTTGTGAGTCGTAATAGTGTAAAATCTATCTCTCCTTGTGCTTTATTGTCAGACCACGTGTCACTCTTGAAGGGGATTGACCAATGAGAGCCCTTGTGTGACATCTAACACTGCCACATCATTCCTTATCCTTTGAATTGCTGAGCCATGTAGCCAATTATGATTTACCCTCTCTTTTGAGCACTAGGTTAAGCTGAGAAGGAGATGAATAATAAAATGGCTTTACCCGCCATTTTTAACTGAAAGGGGTAAGGTTTGACTGGGGTGACAAGGGTTGACTTGGGCTTTTGGGTTTAAAGGTAACCGGTTATAAGGGTTTTTGGGCTAGGGATATTTTGGGTAAAATAAGGAATTTAGCCCGTTTAGTTTAGGGACTAGTTATGCACTTTGGTTAATTATGAGGGACTGGTTTGGTATTTTTGGGATTTTTGTCATTTAGTGTTGACCATGTTTGACTGAAGGTTGACTTGAGTTGACCACTATTGACTTTTGATAACATTCTCTCGGCTCTTTGTGTGCTTTTCCGTTCCCGTGTCCGTGTTTGTCCGGTTTTGACCGTTTTCTTGAGATTTTTGCAATATCCGTACCTACACAATCACAAAGACAAAACAAGCAATGTACAAGCATTTAAAGCATAATTTTGTATTTTTAGGGCCTATTTTGATATAAAACGGATATGTGTTTTCACACATATCATGTATATTTTTGTATATTCTGTATATTTTGTATATTTGTCTTTGATTGTTTGTTTTCGTATTCTGTTATCATCGATACGGCGTATCTGTCCCTTTTAGATACGACGTATCCAGTCTGATCTGTCATATGACGTATTTGACTAGTTGAATACGACATATTTATTGTTTTCATTACAAACCTATTTTTCTAGAATAGCTTTACTGTGCACCATGTATTACTTTTTAGGAACTGAATCTAGACTCCGGCCATATCATTTTAACTACCCTGAAAGAAGCCTGACAATGGAAGAGATGTTGAACAAGTTCATTGACGAAGAAAAATAAGAACACGAGGAGATGAAGGCATTTATCTATGACTTCCAAACTAACAACGAGCTCTTGTTTAAAGAAAGGAACAATTCACTAATTGAGCTCAGATTTGGGGTACAAGAGTTATTAAATGTAATTAATAACGTTCCAATGATAGATTGCGAAGTTAAGGGAGTAACTACTAGAGGTGGAAAAACTACGACTCAAGATGTTCATAATAACGACACCAATGGGCTACTAAAAGAACCTGTAGTTGTTGAACCTAAAAAGCCAGCCGAACCAAACAAAGTCCTCACTAATGATCAACCTTAGATAAATAACAGATCGGTTGTTCAACCATCGAATGAAGTGCAACCACCACCAGTTCCTTTCCCCAAAAGATTGAGAAAAGAAAAAGATGAGGCTCAACAAAAGAAGTTTTTGGAAAATCTGAAGCAACTCCACATAAATTTACCTTTCATCGAAGCATTAGCTCAAATGCCAAAGTATGCCAAATTTCTAAAGGGTTTGCTAACTAACAAAGCCAGACTGGAAGAAGCTTGCAAAATCATTATGAACGAAAGATGCTCTGCCGTAGTCTGTTAAAACAAAGTTTTCCATCAAAAGCGAAAGACCACAGGAGAGTTTTACTATTCCTTACGACATTTGCCAATTACATATTGATAATTGCATTAGCAGAGACATGGAGCTAGCATAAGCTTAATGCCAAAAGCATGACAATCGATGTACAAGAAACTGTTTGGGGAGAACAAAAGGCTACTAAAATGAGTTTTGGGAGCTGCGGATAGGTCATATCCAAATTCGAGAGGAATAATCGGAAGATGTACTCATAAAATATACAAATTAGTCCCTTCCGGTATATTTTGTCGACCCATATAGTGCCCGAAGATTCAAGAGTTCCGAGAATATTATATGGAAGTACCATTCTTGGCCACTGCTCGATGCTATGATTGAGCCGTGTTTCGAATAATGAAGATAACACTAAGAGCGGAAGGTAATATGATGTGATATTTTTTTGAAGTAGACCAAAACAACTTAAAAAGATCAAGCTCAACAAAAGAAGTTTTTGGAAAATCTGAAGCAACTCCACATAAATTTACCTTTCATCGAAGCATTAGCTCAAATGCCGAAGTATGCCAAATTTCTAAAGGGTTTGCTAACTAAAAAGATCAGGTTGGAAGAAGCTTGCAAAATCATTATGAACGAAAGATGCTCTGCCGTACTTTTAAACAAGTTTCCATCAAAAGCGAAAGACCCAGGGAGTTTTACTATTCCTTACGACATTGGCCAATTACATATTGATAATGCATTAGCAGATCTTGGAGCTAGCATAAGCTTAATGCCATACACGATGTACAAGAAACTTGGTTTGGGAGAACAAAAGGCTACTATAATGAGTTTGGAGCTTGCGGATAGGTCAATCCAATATTCGAGAGGAATAATCGAAGATGTACTCATAAAAGTAGACAAATTAGTCCTTTCCGTAGATTTTGTCACCCTAGATATGCCCGAAGATTCAAGAGTTCCTATAATTTTAGGAAGACCATTCTTGGCCACTGCTCGAGCTATGATTGACGTGTTCAATATGAAGATAACACTAAGAGCGGGGGATGATGAAGTGATATTTGACGTAGACCAATCAATTAAAAAGATCAACAACTAAAGACGATAAATGTTACGGGATCAATGACTTAGACGAAACAATCAACGAAGAAGCTCGGGAATTGCTGACAAATGAAGAGCCCGACTCGTTTTTATCAAGGGGACTGAAAAAATCAACTGATCAATCAGATTTAGAATGTTGTGAATCTACCAATAGCAATGATAAGAATAGGTCTGATTCAGAAAACTCGATACGACATATCGATTATATCAATACGCCGTATCCAGTTACATAGAGAACTTCAAATGGCGATAATTTTAAAAGTAAACATCTGTATTCCGCCAGTACTAACGAGATTGATGAGAAGAAATCAGATCTGAATAATTTTCCTCAACATTTAGAATACGCATACCTTCATTGAGACAAATCTTTTCCCATTATTATCTCATCAGAATTGTCCGAAAATGAGAAAACATCACTTCTGCAAGTATTGGAGAGAAGAAAAGGGGCAATTGCTTGGAAAATGTCGGACATCAAGGGAATCAGTCCATCATACTGTACGCATAAGATTTTAATGGAGGATGATTACAAACAAGTCATCCAACCCCAAAGGCATCTAAATCCAAAAGTCCAAGATGTTGTGATAAAAGAAATTGTGAAACTACTTGATTCCGGGCTAATTTATCTAATTTCAGACTGTTTATGGGTTAGCCCTATTCACGTTGTACCAAAAAAGGGAGGGATGACTATAGTTTTGAATGATAATAATGAATTAATCCCTTCCCGAACAGTTACTGAATGGAGAGTGTGCATTGATTACCGTAAACTTAATGATGCAACTCGAAAAGACCATTTTCCCCTTCCTTTCATTGACCAAATGTTAAAACGTTTATGTGGGAATGAATGCTACTGTTTTCTTGATGGATTTTTAGGATTCTTCCAAATACCAATCTCTCCGGAGGATCAAGAGAATACCACCTTCACCTGTCCTTATGGGACTTTTGCTTACCGACGAATGCCGTTTGGATTATGTAATGCTCCTGCCATTTTTCAAAGATGCATGATGGCTATCTTCCATGACATGGTGGAAGACTTTATGAAAGTTTTCATGGATGACTTCTCGGTGTTTAGTAACTCTTTTGATTGTTGTTTAGCTAACTTAGATAGAATGCTTGCTAGATGTGAAGAAAGCTTATTTAGTTCATGTTGGGTCTGGTATTCAAATAATTTTACCTTCAAAATCAATTTTCCAGTTTTAAAATGCTTAAAACCAATTTAAAGGGGTGTTTGGGGTAAGGGACTGATATGGGTCGAAGTGGGTCATATGGGTTCCTTGCACTTCTCCAAACCGAGATTAGTTTGTATCAATGTTAAAATTTAGTTTTCAAAAGTTTTTATACTTTAAAATTCAAATCTTAAGGTTTAGTCTTCATAATTTTGAGTCCATGTATGTCTTACTGTTTAAATCTCTTGAACTTGAATGGTTTGAGTTTGTTAAGTTTTAGGCGTTGTTAAATGCTTGCTTTAAGTCTTAGAAATAGTTGGAAATTAGTTGGTAGGTCTGCACTAAGTTTGGTTTGGTTCACTAGCTGTCATAAGCCTTCTAGTTGTACCAGTTTGGAAAAAGCTCATATGCCTCTCTCCCTTTTTGTTAAAATCGTCGATTCCTTTGGTTCAGTTATTAATGAGTTTGAGCTATAAATCTAGGTGTACTAGTATGTAGTAGGCTAGTCTCTAGTTGTTTCAGCTTATTTGCAATTTTCAAGCTTATTTAGCACCTTAAAATTAGGGTTGTATCATAGTGTTTGGTGGTTTACAAGTCCAAGTTTTAATATGTCCCAACTGTCACGTTTCTAGTTTTCTTTTCTTGCCTTAGGAGTTGATAATCTTGCCTTAACTTAGCTTATTTTAGTAGCTCATTTAGCCTCTTAGGTTGCATGTAGCTTATTTAGTCTAGGTTATGGCTCAACAGCTTTTAGAGCTTATTTAGTTAAGTACTTTAAGTGTTTTAGCTTTAGTGTAATCTGCCCTTGTTATCTAGCTTTTTCTTAGCTTATTTGTTTTTCAAAATGTCTAATTTTTGCTTTTCCTCATAGCTAGTAGTTTAAACTTTATCTGTTTTTAGCTTTTAGAGCCATAAGGATAGCTTATGGCTCTTAAAAAGTAGCTTAAAGTTGCCCTCTTGGGTTTGTTTGGTCAAAAAAAAAAAAAACAAAAAAAAAAAAAAAAAAAATAAAAAAAAAAAAAAAAAAAAAAAACAAAAAAAAAAAAAAAAAATAAAAAAATATAAAATAAAAAAAAAAAAAAAAAAAAAAAAAAAAAAAAAAAAAAAAAAAAAAAAAAAAAAAAAAAAAAAAAAAAAAAAAAAAAAAAAAAAAAAAAAAAAAAAAAAAAAAAAAAGAAAAAAAAAAAATATATTAATTAAAAAAAAAAAAACTGTTAAGCCATAAGTGCTTATAGCATTGATGCTTATTGCTCTGCTTTTCCTGTTGTTTGTTTAGTTTTCAGCTTATAGTACCTTATTTAGACTAGCTTTAGTGGCCTTTAGCTTTTTAATCCTTAAGTAGCTTTTTAGAGCTTATTGCATCTTGATAGTTTTGTTAAAAATTTCTTAACAGCTTGTTACTTAAAATGTCACTTTTAGCACCTTTTTGCTAGCTTATTTTTGAGGTCTAATAAAAAAGCAGTTTGTCAAAAGCCCCTATTCCAGCTTATTAAAGGTTATTGCAAAAAAAATATATGAAAAAATAGGTTGGAATACACTTTTAGTGACGGTTTAGTTTACAGAAAATATGTCTGCTTATGCTTTGAGAGGAAGGCGAACCTAGAAAATGACGGTTAGTGACTATTCTTTGGTAACAAATAAAGCTACGCATGATTTAACTTTGTTTTTATTTCTTTTATATTGGTTTTAATTCTTAAAAATCATTAAAAAAAAGTTTAAAAATACTAAAAAATAGTTTTAATTTAAAAAAAATATATAAATCTTTTTTATAAAATTTTCTTTTAATATTTTTAAGGTTTAAGAATAAAAAAAATCTTTTGTAGGGTTAAAATTTAAATTAGTCAATTCTTAGTCGCGTTTTTACGTTTTTTGTTATTCGTTTAAATTTCGTTATTGCCTAATTATGTTTCCCGTAGACTTAAGAATTAACTTTATGCCTTATTTATGCTTCCCGTAGTTTTAGGTTTTAATTCTGAGCCTTTTAATGATTTTCCCGTAGTTTAGAAAACCAATCAAATCCTTCTTGTTATTCAAGCATCCAAAAGTCAAACCGAATACGTAACCGTCAATTTCACGCCTCGTTGGGAGAACGACCCAGGTAAACACTTGCCGGGAATCATTTATATCATACCCGTAAGTTTGTTGACCTTTTTCCTAAAGGGTTGACTAGGTTGACTCGCGGGGATCTTATATTTGATATGTTCTATACTATTTGATATATAATTGCCCCTAAAAAGGGTCGTTATCAGTCATCCTAGACATGCCCGAAGATTCAAGAGTTCCTATAATTTTAGGAAGACCATTTTTGGAAACCACTCGAGCTATGATTGACGTGTTCAACAAAAAGATAACACTAAGAGTGGGGGATGATGAAGTAATCTTTGACGTAGACCAATCGATTAATAGACCGACCACTGAAGACGATGAATGTTATGGGATTGATGATTTAGACGACACGATCAACGAAGAAGCTCAGGAATTACTAGAAAATAAGGAACTTGATTCATTCTTATCAAGAGGACTGGAAAAACAATTGATCAATCTGACCTAGAATACTGTGAGTCTACTGATAGAAATAACGATGACGATTCTGATTCAAAAAACCCGATACGGCGTATCAACTCTGTCAATACGCCGTATCAAGTTGCGCAGGACATAACAGAACATGATGAAGTTAAAAGTGAACACCTTTATTTGGCCAATGCCAACGAGATCGATGAGAAGAAACCCGAGCTGAAGAATTTGCCTCAACACTTAGAATATGCATACCTTTATGGAGACAAATCCTTTCCCGTTATTATCTCATCCAAATTATCAGAAAATGAAAAAATGTCACTTTTGCAAGTATTGGAGAAACGCAACGGAGCAGTCGCTTGGAAAATGTCAGACATCAAGGGAATCAGTCCGTCATACTGTACATACAATATTTTAATAGAAGACGACTACAAACCGATCATTCAACCCCAAAGGCGTCTAAATCCTAAAGTCTAAGATGTTGTAAAAACGAAATTGTGAAGCTACTTGATTCCGGACTAATTTACCCAATTTCAGATAGTTCATGGGTTAGCCTTATTCATTTTGTGCCAAAAAAGGGATGATGACTGTAGTTTTTGAATGAAATAATAAATGCAATCCCTTCTCGCACAGTTACAGGATGGCGAGTGTGCATCGATTACCGTAAACTTAATGATGTAACTCGAAAGGATCATTTTTCTCTTCCTTTTATTGACCAATTGTTGGAGCGTTTATGTGGGAATGAATATTATTGTTTTCTTCATGGATTTTTAGGATTCTTCCAAATTCCAATCGCTCCGGAAGATCAAGAAAAGACAACCTTCACCTGTCCTTATGGGACTTTTGCTTACCAACGAATGCCGTTTGGATTATGCAATGCTCCTGCTACTTTTCAAAGATGCATGACGGCAATCTTCCACGACATGGTGGAAGATTTATGGAAGTATTCATGGACGACTTCTCGGTATTTGGCAATTCTTTTGATTGTTGTCTAGCCAATTTAGATAGGATGCTCTCTAGATGTGAGGAAACCAACCTTGTGCTGAATTGGGAAAAATGCCATTTTATGGTAAAAGAAGGGATCGTTTTAGGACATAAAATTTATGGTGCCGGAATTGAAGTTGATAGAGCCAAAATAGATGTGATAGCTAAATTACCATACCCAACAAATGTAAAAGGAGTTAGAAGTTTTTTGGGACATGCTGGATTTTACTGAAGGTTCATAAAAGACCTTTTCATGATCTCTAAACCAATGACCCAGCTTTTAATGAAAGACGCATAGTTTGATTTTTCTAACGATTGCAAAAAGGCATTTAATATTTTGAAAGAAAAACTAACCACTGCGCCTATCATAATATCTCCTGATTGGAATGTGCCCTTTAAATTAATGTGTGACGCTAGTGACTTCGTTGTTGGGGCTATTTTGGGGTCACGAATTGATGGAAAGTTCAAACCAATCTATTATGCCAGCAAAACCTTGAATAATGCCCAAGAGCATTATACCACCACTGAAAAAGAACTTCTTGCAGTTGTTTTCTCTTTTGATAAGTTTCGTCAATATCTTGTCTTATCAAAAACTGTAGTCTACACTGATCATTCTGCTTTGAAGTATTTGTTCAGCAAACAGGACGCCAAACCAAGGCTTATTAGGTGGGTACTACTCCTTCAAGGATTTGACATTGAGATTAAGGATAAAAAGGGGCGGAGAATTTAGCTGCAGATCATTTATCAAGACTTGAGAACCCAGATTTAGGAACATTCACGGAGGAGGAAATCACTGATGAATTTCCCGACGAACATCTTATGATATTAAAAGCCGAGCTCAATAGCGATGAACCATGGTATGCTGATTATGTTAATTATATCGTTGGAAAGATTGTGCCTCCAAACTGGACACCTGAAAAAAGAAGAAGATTTTTCTCTCAAGTTAAGAATTATTTTTGGGACGAACCCTATGCATTCAAGTTATGCTCAGATAATGTGATGAGAAGGTGTGTTGCTGGGAATGAAATTCATGAAATCTTGGCGCATTGTCATTCTGGACCAACTGGAGGGCATCATAGTGCGTCAATTACTGGAAGAAAGGTCTATGAATCTGGATTCTATTGGCCTAGCATCTTTAAAGATGCTAAAGATTATGTGATGAGATGCGATGCATGCCAAAGATCAGGGAACATATCATCAAGGAGTGAGATGCCACAAAACAATATTCAGGTATGTGATGTATTTGACATATGGGGACTAGACTTTATGGGGCCCTTTTCGAACTCGAAGGGGAATAAATATATACTAGTAGCAGTAGATTACGTTTCAAAATGGGTCAAAGCTCAAGCTCTTCCTACAAACGATGCTCGCGTTGTGATTAGATTTTTGAGAAGACTATTTGCAAGATTCGGAGTTCCTAAAGCTTTAATTAGTGATCGGGGAACACATTTCTGTAACTCTCAATTAGAAAAAGCCTTGCAAAAATACGGAGTGACTCATAAACTATCTACTGCATATCACCCTCAAACCAACGGACAGACTGAAGTGACCAATAGAGCTATAAAACGTATTTTGGAAAGATCAGTGGGGTATAACCCAAAGAATTGGTCAGAAAAGCTTGATGATGCATTGTGGGCATTCAGAACTGCCTACAAGACACCTACTGGATGCACCCCCTTCAGATTGGTTTATGGAAAAGCTTGTCACCTACCTGTGGAGATCGAACACAAAGCATATTGGGCACTAAAACAATGTAATATGGATCTCACAGCTGCAGTGAAAAACCGTTTCATGGAACTTAATGAATTAATAGAATTAAGAGATGGAGCATATGAAAACACTCGGATCTACAAAGAAAGAACCAAGAGATGGCATGACTTAAGGCTTCGGGGAGATAAAATTTCAAAGAAGGAGACAAGGTATTATTATTTAACTCTAGATTTAAGATGCATCCAGGTAAGCTTAAATCAAAGTGGTATGGGCCAAACGTGGTGAAAACTGTGTATCTGTATGGAACCGTGGAAATCATTGATAAAAATGGAATTAGTTTTAAAGTTAATGGACATAGGCTAAAAAAGTACCACGATGGACATATTGATGCGGAAGAGAAAGAAGTAGTTGAATTGGATGAAGATACAAAGTAATGAGAAGCTGAAGAAGAGTCTAACTTAAAGACTTCGCTGTAAACAAAAGTTCTTCCCGGGAAATAACTCGGAATGTATTTTCAATTTTTATCGAGTCAGTCTTCCCAAATTTTCTATATGGCGTATCCAAACCCCATGGATATAGTATATTAACTATCTGGATGTTATCCAGTCTTTATTTTCAACACAGTCTATACGGCGTATATTCGTTAAACGAGATACAGCGTATTCGTTAAACTAATACAGCGTATTCGTTAAACAATACAGCGTATTCGATTAAACGAATTACATGCGATTTCCTTAAAGAATTACAGCGTATTCGTTAAACGAAATATCAGCGTATTCCTTTAAACGAATTACAGCTATTCGACTTCTACAGGTCTCAATACGGCGTATCTTGGGGAATGAATACGGCGTATAGACTTCCTGTCAGTTTTAGGTATTTATTTTGAGTCTAACCAACGAATACATGGAGATAGAAATTACATTTGTTTTTTGAGAATTTATACATGACCTTCTGAAGGGAAATCGACGAATGTTGGTGGAGAATTTACAAATCTAGAGATCTTAAAGTGTTGGAGTCTTGAAGCTTTAAGACGGCTGTTCAACACACAATCTTGCTCATAAACTCAACATGGAGAATCTACCGAGCAAATATCAGGGGAGTTTCTCATTCTAATTCTTTTTAAATTCTCGTATTTAATGTTTTATCTATACAACGAGGACGTTGTATAATTCAAGTGGGGGATGGAATTAGAATGTTTACTTGTCCTATTTTTCACACTAAAATGCTTAAATTATGCTCAAATTAAAAAAATTTCAAGCATACTTTTGTGAAATTGCATGTTACATAACCCGCACACAATAACCCTTGTTAGATATTGTGAGGATTCAGCCTTTCCGTTTCTAAATGTTTACCCAAATTCCACAAAATATGAGTGTGCCGGTGATGTTGTAGACTTTAGAACTTGGCTTGGTATATCTATTCGAGACCACAATAATGAGTATTATGGATTTAATTGGAGTAACTTGTTTACATTGGTAAATTTTTAGGATTACACCCAAATCGCCTATCCATGTTGCTTATTAACTAACTACACCGGTTAGTTAACCTCCAGTTTAAACCCTTTTCCACTCTCATCTTTAGAGTGATGATCCACTAGAACAACCCGTAGAGCCAATCCTTTAGGAATTACACCAACTATTTGTTTCGTTACACCCTTACACCTTAACCTACCCTGTTAGATTAAGTTTAATTTACAGTTGCTAGTTGCTTAAAGTGTAAAGTTTGTATTTCCCGAGTCTTGTGTCATTTTCTATCTTTGGTGCGGTTAGAAATTTGCACATTGCAAATGGGAATGTATATTAGTAGTTAGTAGTCAAAGCTCATGTGATTTTACTACATTCACAATTAATGGTGAATCCGAAGAACGAAGAAATTACCGAAGGAATTATCCGGAATTATTATGATCGTGAAGATGGTGAAACTACACCGAGATTTGAAGTTTAGTATGAAAAAAAAAGTTTGAAGATAATTGTTTCGCGGAAAGAGAATTACCGAAGGAATTATACGAAGGATCGATTATTCGTTGATATGTCGACAAAAATCAACGATGTAGAGTATTGTACAAAGTGGAAGATATCGCCACTTGCTTTGTAGAGTATGCAAAGTTTTGGGATGATTGGGGAGTTGACCGTTATGGGAACGCCAACTTAGGTTGTTGTTTTTGATCTATGATCAAGACGTTGTAAATAGTTGTGTCTTTGTCATAATAACGGTCGGGAAAATAAGTGTCTAGCAACTTGTACTTTAAGCCTTAATCTATTTGTTTCTTGATTTTTATTTAACAACAATTTACTTCCCTCTCACCTAATGATTAACCTCTGGTTTTACGCGAATGAGTATTCATACGAACATGTATGTCTATCTCGGCATTTCGGATGTGTATGCATGTCATGTACCTTGTTGGTGTACGACTTTAGGTGAAAGTTAGAAGGTTCCTACCCTATATCATTCTTCATCCTAACCGTTGGTTTAATTCGAATGGGGATGTGATCGAACACTCATGTCTATCTCGGCGTTCCGGGTGTGTATGTGTGCTTCAGCTGCCTTGTTGGAGTGGTACTTTTGGTGAAAGATTGTAGAATGATCAACCCGTACGCCTTTCCATACAAAAACCCATATTTACCTTTATAAACTTGTTACTCCTTGGCTTTAGTGGTGGAGATGTGTATCCTTGCTAAGCTTATGATAGAATACTCGTCACGACCAAGCAATTGAGCGAATTAGTTACATGTTACCACATAGATTAGTTGAGTGATTTGAGTGTTTTCATCTTCTTATTTCGTGAGGTGTTTGGTTGTGTACTTGTAATAGATCGAATAAGTGCTTTAACGGAAAATATCCTTAGGGATACATTTTTGTAAACTTCTAAAGGCTACTTGATGACAAGTAGAATTTAAGTGGGGGGATATTTGATGACATCAAATAACGTCTATTTTATAACATCATTTATCCCACCATATTAACCCACTTTGTATAGTTATTGCAAAGAATTATTACTTAATCGTTCATATTTGAGAATTGCAGTAATTATGGAGTAATTGGTGAAACATAGCAAAAGGCACGCATTTTGGAGCTTAAATGAAGATATTTTAAAGATTACTATTCTGAAGACCAATACGCCGTATCCGTCAAGAAGATACGATGTATCCGTGCCTGCACTCACCAAAGACCACAGAGGATTAAAGATCAATACGCCGTATCCAGAGGACTCAATACGCCGTATTCAAGATATGGAATCAATATAATATTATGGAAGATATCAAACGTGGTCCCTACTCCAAGAAATCCCTAATACGTCGTATCTAACCCATTGGATACGCCGTATTGAACCGACTTCCAGACATTATAAATAGAAAAATCTAAAACGAGTTTTAAGTGTGCTAAATCATATTCTCGATACCTAAACCACAAAGGTCGAATTTTAGAAGAGAAAAAGAGAAGAAGAGGTCGAGCAACGTATTCAATTCCATAGGAGACATCGTGTAATTTCATATACTTTAGT
>BQNB010132711.1:0-18581 GCA_026074375.1 Tanacetum coccineum
AAATTCGACTGTAAGGGGGTGTTTGGTTTCGCAGATAGGTGGTCCCCTTAATTAATTAAGGGAGCCATCCTTTTTACACGGCCGGTCCCCTTAATTTTAAGGGGACCGCCACCTGAAGGAAAAAAATTTTGATTTTTGGCTAGTTTTGTGAGAATGAATATTGACAATTTTTAATTAACTCTTTGTTTAATTAAAAAGTTTTTTTGACTATCTCGGATGAGATACATAAGATGATTTAGTGACTAGACTTCTTGCGAACACGATGAATTAATTTCTTCGAACGAAAAAATTAATTGATACGTTTTGAAATAGGAAAGAGTAAATATTATGGAGGATGAGAGATTGGAATGGAGTCAAGATTTCAACAAGGCAATTTTGATAGATGTAGTTGAGGCGAACGTCAAGGTGGAAGGAAGTTTGTTTCATCCATAGTGGTTTAAGACTTTTCCGATGCAAAACTAATCCTACTTCTGTGTTAATTATTATCCACTAACTCATTTTTCTTCGTCTACGTGAGTTCGTGGCCATAGAAGATTTCTATTTTATAGTGGTTCATGGATAATCCATGTGAAAGAATGGTTCCTAATAAATAAATTCTTTTAAAAACTAGAAAACCAACAAATGGCATTTCTAGTGACTTTCCTAACTATCACTAATATTAAGTATATCATATACCAATCTATAATTTACGTAATTAGAGAGTGAGACGTACCTTAGCCTTCAAGAGAAATTACTTTAAAATCTTCAAGGTGGCAAGCTTTAAGGATGAGGATTTATATAAATCCTATATGAGTCCTTAAATTTGTTTGACGAAAGCCAAAGGATGCTTGTAGATGATTAACCTCGAAAGATATGATGATTTAGCCATTTGGTCCCCATCGTTTCATGGGTCCGAAGTTATTGTTTCCGAACATGTTTTGCATTTGATTCAGACACATGCACGGTGAACATCTTCCACATTGAGTAAAGCTTGGTTGGTGTGGATGATTCCACATTGTGTGATTAGTGTTAGAGTAGTTTGGTCTACCTTGGTCTCTCCTAGGTTGAGGTGTTTTGGAACGAGGATGAGAGTTTTCCTTTCTTCTCAGAGGAGGTGTTTTAGACCTCATTGTGGGTTTAGTAAATCCGACTCCGGGTTTTAAAGAAGGTTTGTAAAAATGTTTTACCTCATCATCACTTTCAATAGGAATTTTAGTATTGTTTATAAGTATAAATTTTGGTTTTGAGTTGTTAGCCTCAATTTATTGAGTCGAACAAGGAAGTTCGGTCACTCTACGATGGAGCTTCGGTCAATCAATTAGTTAACGTTGTAATAGGAAAGTATCGGGAATCGGGCTCGATAGTTAATCTAATATTGTATATGTTTCGGGTTTAATCCCAAGCAAAACCCGAGCCCGGGTCCTAGTTAAATATCTCGCGCGTCACTTTTAAGTGTCGGGGGTATATAAGGAACTTTTCCACTTGAAAAAGAAAGTTGTTCATTTCTAATAATTCCATTTCATCTTTTCTCTCATCTCTCTCTCTCTAAACTCTCTCTCTAGAACAACTCTCTCTTTCTCATTTCTAGTTCCGATTTCGTGTTTAAATATATGAAGTGAAGTGTTTACGGGATCCTACAATTGGCATCAGAGCTACGTGTGGATTCGTGGTTGATTCGTGTGGTAAAACAAGCTCAAATTCGTGGCTTATATTGTGACAAAAAAAAACCCCACGGCTCAAAAAAAAAATTGGGCTTATTTGTTGGTTAATCTTGCTCTCTACTTGTTCTACACATCAAAAGGTGAGAGTGCTTCAAATTTCGTGTGTTATACAAGCTCTTTTCTTTCGCTTTTCCCATTTTTGTCATCCTTATTTCCTTGGAATGACTTTCTTTCTTCATATGGTTGTCTTACGAATCGTCCTTGTCTTTTGAAGAATTTCTTGAAGTTCCTTACATCCATGCGTATTCTTCATCTTCAACTATCGGAGGTTGAACTATCTTCATCATAGAATCCTTTCTGGCTTCAAAGCAATAGAACTACTTTGTTCTCTTTTAGCTTTTTGACGGATTACAGGAGTTCTTCCTTGATTACTTCTCTAAGACTGTTTAAATTCCAATAATTCTCAAGTGAAAGAGTTGTTAGATTCTTTGATTCTTCAATTGCCGTGACTTTTGCGCGCCATTTAGGATGCAATGCCCTAAGAAATTTCCTAAAACAATTCTTGCTAGAAAAACCTTCATCAAGTGCTTTTAGACTAGTAATAATAGTGTTAAATTTAGCAAAAGCATTATCTATTGACTCCTCTTCCGGAATCATAAATTGTTCATATTGTTGAACAAGAAAGATCTATTTTGTTACTTTTGACTTGATTATTACCTTGAGTGATTGATAAAGTAAAGTATCCCAAATTTCTTTTGCGGTTTGACACATAAAAATTCTTTCGTATTCTTTACGTGGCAAAGCATTATAAATTACCATTTTAGCTTCATTATTTTTTGCAAGTTTCTTTTTAAGATCATCATTTTGTTTATGAAAAGGTACAACTTCATCCTTTTTAGTTTCGGGATTATATTGAACAGAAGGAAAATCACCATCGGTAATAACATGCCTAAAGATCTAGGATCTTTTGATTTCACTTAAGTTTTTCGAATCTATTTTTCCAATAAATAAATCCATCACTTTAAAATAGTGGTGGTCTTATGCATAGAGATTGCCCTTCTCAAATTATTTTTTCCGATTCCATAAACGATTCAGAGTTTAAAATACAATTTTATTTTAAAAATCTTGTTTAGTGTGGCTCTTAATACCATTGAGGAAAACTAAAGGGGGGTTTAATATTTATACCCACTAGCTTTTTAATTAAGGTTTATGTTTGTTGTAAAACTTAGATTCGACTTTCTGTGAATTCAATGCTTGCACAATATGAACAATATAAGTATATAAAATGATAAAGTAAGACAAGAGATAAGAGTAAGAACCATCAAACCACAACACGAGGATTTATAGTGGTTCGGTAATGAAGCACCTCTTCGTCCTACTCCACTCCCCGAGCACCTAACTCGAGAGTTTTCTTCACTATGTCAACAACTCCATTTATGGCGGAAAAACCTAACACAAGCGTTGCTTACACTGATTTACGATACTAAAGCTAAATGTCCGTAGTTCTAATCTTAGCTAGAACCAATCTATCACAACATAACTTCACGACTTGTTCACAACTTCACAACTTCACTACTTGTTCACGACTTCACAACTCCACGACTTGTTCACGACTTCACAACTTCACTACTTGTTTACGACTTCACAACTTTACGACTTCTTCACAACTTCAAGACTTTTTCACAACTTCACTTCACTACACTACTTATATCACTACTATAAAACACTACTTGGTAAGATCACCCCGATGGGGGGGGGGGTGGAGGGGGGGGGGGGGGGGGGGGGGGGGGGGGGGGGGGGGGGGGGGGGGGGGGGACTAATATTGGACGGGGGGGAGGGGGTGGAAGATCGCCAAGATCAAGCTACTACACACAAAACAAGATATGAATACAATTGATTTACAAATATGTATATGGAATACAACAAGATAGCAATATACCTACTTCGGGAGTGTTAAATACTTCTTCGCTTGATGACGAAGTATTCTTCTCTTTGCACTTGAGGATTGAGCATAGATCACTTAAAACAAAGCTTTATGAATAAATGAACAAAGGATTTTAGAGAGAATGGTGCGTTTTAGAAAAGCAAGAAGAGTAAAAAGGTAAGAAAAATAGTGGGAAAAGTCCAGTATTTATAGACAAACTGGGAGACGTCTGTCTATAGGCTTACCCCTTAAATAGGGGGGCGGTCCCCTTAAAATTAAGGGGCCGCCCGTGGTCATAAAAAAAAAAATTTTTTTTGAGGGGGGGCCCCCCTTAGGCTAGAGGCTCCCCCAGTTTGTCTTTTGTGTATGGAATTTTCTGAAACATTTCTAGCCGTCTTAGTCGCGAAAAATTTGAATCTCAAAATTTTTATTTTTAATTAAAATATTTCTTTTAATTGTAGAAAAGTTTTGTAATGTTTATAAAAATATCTACGAATCATTTTATAAAATTATAAGGTTACATAAAAATTCCTTTGATCAAAAATGAATTAAGCATATGCTATATACATACCTGTAAGTGATTAAATTACGAAATGAAATTAACTACTATTACTCGGTACTTTAATTTTACGTTTGAACGTATTTAATATTTTGTGATTATCAAAACGTAAAGATGTGAAAAAAATATTAGTAATGTTTTTAGACATTATATTTTATCAACACAACTTTTAAGAATTTCTTGCAAACTAAAGAAAATGATTTTTTGTCCACTTGGTTGGTAATTCGTTCATATATGCAAAAGATCTCATCCTCTACAAGTCGTTCCATCACTTTATTACTGCCTCAACTGTCACGTGTGCATGAATATGTAAAAACTCTAAAATTCAAATATATGTTTAAGGTAAAAAAACTGATATTTGAATGTGTCTCACAGTGAATAGTAGACCCATAAACATCTTTATTAAGATATACTGTTTTTTGATTTTATCAAATGTGCAAAGAACTTACTAGAACAAATATGGGTAAGATATAGTTTTTACTTGATCAAGTGGCATTCATTCCGAATTTTTCCTTTTGAAGCACAAGCACGCACATGTTTAGGTAAGACATGTACCCCTAATACGCTACACTATGAGCATAATACTTCATAAAGGAGAGTAAAAGCTAGCTCAAAAATCACGGGCCTCAACCAAACCCAACATACAGGTAATCATAAATCTTTTTTACCAAATCACCTGTAACAAATATACTTATCTGTTCATACATACAGCTACTGCTTCAAAGCAATCATAGGAGACGGCTCAGCAACTATCTCCCTAACGTGCTTCAGCAATCAAGCAAACTCCTTGACAAGAGACTGCACCGAAGTTCTCGCAGACCTCCCTGACAAGAATCCTTACCAGCTTCCGCCAAATTTGAAAAGCCTAGAGGGTACATCTCACATATTTCAGTTCCACTTTGATAGTACAAGCACTTCAAGGAAAATTTTTTTTGTCTTAGACAAAGTTTTCAAAGACACCATCCTTCCTTTACCAGCACCACCAATTCAACATGCTTTACCTGAACCAACATTCACAGAACAACCAGAACCAACCCCACTAGCCAAACCATTGAGCCCAGCCCTATCAACAACTGCTACCAATGAACTCAACCCACAAGAAAATATTATAGCCTCCTCCCAACAATCACCAACAAAAACTCCAGAATCAGTACACCCAACAAAAACCCAACCAGAACAAACCCCTACTAATTTCACACCATTTTCCGCCCCACAAGAAAACCCCCGCAATTCAGCACACACCGATACTTCACACTCAACACCCGCACAAATAGAAAATCCAATCGAAATACAAAAATCAATCCAACCAATTCACCCCACAAGACCATCCGCTCGAAAAGCACTTTTCAAAGACCCTGCAACAGCTGATTGCCCAGAGGTTACCAAAAAAACGAAACACGACAAGTGAACACCAAAACCTTTATGCTACTATGTAGAAGCCAAACAATACAGCTCACTTCTTTTGGAACTGAGTAACTATGTACCCTTAGTAGCTATGAACTTAAAGCAAATGGGTCATGTAATTAGAATCGTTGTGTAGGTACTTTAAAACATATCCTTTTGAACAACTACTACTATAAACAACTATGTACATTATGATATGCATGGTAACTTTTATAAGCTACCTATATTCCTTAATTACATACTTTTAACTCTTTTCATCCACATCAAACAAACAAGAACAGTTTACAAATATCCTTAAGCCCCGCAGCAACGCGCGGGGTAAATCCAACTTGTTATAAACATCCCCGGTTGCGCAAACTCACGAAGGTTCAGGTTGTTAACTATCACTACTGTGTGATAAGTAACACAGGTCGTGTTAACTGAAAATCAAAAGAGAGGCAATTAAAATCTAATTACACGGTAGATACGCTATATCAAGCTCATGAAAGTATCATTCATCCACCCCAAAGATCATCAAAGTCAACCATGAGCAATATTTCCATCTAAAAACAACAAACAGTTTGTCTAATTCTGCTAGGTTTAAGTATCATAAAATAATACCGTTGAAAAATAAGTCCAATAAACCTTGAAAGCTAGCACGGAATACAGACTTAAAGAAAACACACGCGTGACCCCAAACGTTACATTGTATTAATTAACGAATGAGCAAAGAAGAATGTACGCACTAGCATCCCCCCTCATCTCTATTTATAGAGATGAGAGGGTAGAAACCTATCCTAAATAGAATAGGAAACATCCTTGCCTTTAAAAGGCAAGCATATCTAATCCTAGTTATAGTCTATTCCTAATCTAAATTACAATGTACACTTAACCCCCTAACCTTAGTTTAAGTTTATTCCTAATATACAACAATTTTCACCTTAGACTAACACTTAAACATAATCGATACTCAGCATCTTCATCCAATGCTGGAACCTCGAACCGGGGACCGCCTTGTTAACCAGGCCTTGTACTTTAGTAATTTCCTTAGATTAGCTTTCATAGACTCCTTTCTTCTTTTCAACAACATTACCCTCTACACCCTCTTGACCAGGTACTTCGGTTACCGTAATGTTTGCCCCCACCTTTATACCAAGGTGTACATTTTCCCGCTCCTTTACCAAGCAGTCCGTGTTTGTCTTCTCTTTAGGTTGCTTGTCCTCCAACCGCCTTTGAGCCACTGCAGTATCATCGTTACTAACCTGAAAAACCTCAGCTTCACGATCCCTGCAGTTCCACCTCAAACCAAACACGTTTTTTTTATCTTGTACTCCATGGAATCCTGTTTCAAAACCAAGACCAAGTTGTTTGAACCCAACTTGTTTTTGACCAAGTTGTTTGAACCCAACTTGTTTGGAACCAAGTTGCTTTAATCCAACTTGTTTTGAACCTCCATGCTTTTGTACAATATTCTCATCGAGCTTTTCGATGTTTAACCTAGTATTCATACTAGCCATTCTTCTTTAACCTTGCTACAAACCTTATCAAGTTGCTAACCAACTTTATCGACAAGTCTCACAAGCCTTATGTTAACCCCACTTTCTTGTAAAGATTGATCTTCTAACCTTTAGAATACCCTAAAGCTTCGATCTTTCCACCTCACGTCTACAACCTTGATATACCTTGTACTCCAAGTAATCACTTTTCTTGAATCTTGAGACAAAGTTAAACCTTACTTGTTTTTCAAGAACCACCAAGACTTAGAATACCAAGAAACCCGCAGACACCTTTAAGTCGACCTAGCTTCAAGAAACCAACGTAACCTTGGCTCTTGATACCACTTGTTGAACGAATAAGTCCAACAAACCTTGAAAGCTAGCGTGGAATATAGACTCAAAGAAAATACACACGTGACCCCAAACGTTACATTGTATTAATTAACGAATGAGCAAAGAAGAATGTACGCACACGTTATACTCTCGTACCAAACCTTTATTAAATCCCAAATAAAGCTATTACAACGAGGAAGAAGAATAAATAACTAGCATCCCCCCTCATCCCTATTTATAGATATGAGGGGGTAGAAACCTATCTTAAATAAAATAGGAAACATCCTTGCCTTTAAAAGGCAAGTATATCTAATCCTAGTTATAGTCTATTCCAAATCTAAATTACAATGTACACTTAACCCCCTAACCTTAGTTTAAGTTTATTCCTAATATACAACAAATACCTAATTACAACCCAAAACATTGGCACGTCTTAGTTCAACAGAATAGCGGCTAAACACATAACTTTGGATAGTTGATTTCATAACTAGAGGAAATATAAATCTTGCACCATTTCTGTTCCTGTAAGCAAATTGCTGACCGTTCCATTCAACTAAATAACAGAAGTCGCTGAAACTTGAAATCGCAACACAGGACACTATAAAACACCAGTTTTTGACATTTATTGTTATCAATTGTGAGTTTATGGAAATCAAAATAAGAAACTTACAATTGGCTAAGACGATGGCTTCGATGCTATAGCAAGTTCATGAAAGTAGATCTTAAACGGCTTTGCTCCTTGTCAAATTGGATCTTCATACAATCCATTATTTCATTCATGACAGACTTAGCCTTAACACACAAACTATAATAAGATGCTTCAATATGGGGCCTCTTTGATGCAGGAAGTTTTGTCAGTAATGGTTTAATGTCCAACAACTTTGAAGTAATGCCATAAGTCTTTTCTTTCCCATGTTCAATATGACCACTAAGATCTTTCCAATAGCTATCGATCTCTTTAATCTTTTCCTACTTGGCAATTTGCATTTTATCAACTCCAACATTCCCTCGCTCAATCATATTTGGCTCGTAGCTCTCGATTGGTGAATTTCCTCGATCTATATGATATCTATAGGTCTCAAGTTTTACCTTCTCATGCTCTAACATCGCCCATAATTTTGCCATTAGCATTTGTGCTGATGTGGCATTCTCCAATGCTCTCATTTCCTGAACAGAAATAGCGTATGTACGAAATATGAGAATATTCTCAATAAATTGTGATAAATTCCTAATTTGAATCCATTTCTTACAGACATGTACTAGTTACGTGTCTCACTAAACTACCCCTAATGAGTAGTAAACACTGACGGTTTAGTTTAGGACATAGCAGGTGCGTCGGTGCCAAGGAACAGAGCCACATTTTGTTGATGCAATCTTTTATATTAATAAATATGCGAGGCCCATACATGATCAAGAGCCATAAGTTTTATGGAAATATGATTATAAATAAATGAGGCCTAAGGTTAATGATTTAGGCTTACAACTGATGTCATTTACTTCCAGTGATGATCATGTTTTTTACTTTTGCCAACTACTTTTCAAAAAGCTGATTAAAAATATTTAAACCTAAAATACAATTTTGTATTAGCAGTTTAAAATTTCAACAATATTAACCTGAAGAAGTCAAGCAAGCTTCAATCTCATTTTTTTGTCACTTTGGAAAGTAAAAAATAATTCATATTTGTAATTAACACCAAGCAGGATACATGGTAACTAAGCATATATCGTCATGGTGTTAATACCTCGCACGAGACCATTGTGAAGGTGGCGCTTGGAGAACTATCTAGAAAATACTTTTTGACTTCATTAGGTATAGTTTCTTGCACAATTGAATATAAACCACGTGGATAAGCCTTTAAACTCCTTAACTCAACAAACGGAGAAGTGGGTTGATATGAGATTAGTTCCATTAATGGAGAAAGAAGCTGCAAAAAATCACAGAATAAGTATTATATATAAGATATAAGTTATCAAATACATATAACTTTTAACTCCAAACTAAAACATATATAAGTTATCAAATAAAGCTGTAACTGTAACTGATAAATGTCTAAAAGCTATAAAGATCGTAACCTTCATTTGTGATATTCATAGTTGAAGGGCCTGTTGTTTTATCGACTACTCATTTGTTCCGCAAACACTTGAAGATTGTTATAGCAAGTAAACACTTGAAAATGTTCTTCCATCATATTAACAAAAACTTGTACTAATGTGCGTGTTAACATTTAAGATGATTCTACTGATTAAATTGGTAGGTAGAATGGAGATTATCATGATATCCATATACCAGATTCTCTGAGACCAGTGGCGGATCTAGGATTTGGAAGTAGGGTATGCACTATTTTTGTAGCGCGACTAATATTTCTAAACAAATAAAACCTTGAATTTTGGATGCATAAACTAATACTTCGCAAGTGTTATATAACAAAAAACTCCTAAAAACATAACACCGTAACAAGAAATTATGTAATCTAAATTGGGCTGAGCCTTGAAAAAGGTAAATGGGTAAACTCACATCTAAGACTAATTAGAGTGGGAGTGGGTTACTTCCATGAGTGGCCAAGTCACAAGCCAAAACACCTACATAAACTCACGCGTGAGTTTGGGAAAAAACAAGGACGAATGGTGAGCCACTCACCATCGGTGAGTGTTAAATTTTATGGGCCCCCTTTCTAAGTAACCGTTGCAATTTTATAAAATAAAAAAAATTATACTACCCATTTTTTACTTATAAATACCCACAACTTCACCATTTTTTAAACACAATTTCCCCATTTAATATACATAATCTCCAAACTTTACTTCTCAATTTTAGTTACAAAAAATGTCTTAACAAACACTCCCTGAAACACCAAACGTCAATAACGAAAAACCACCCGAAGTACCCCGCCAATACCTGATGGCACATTTATGCTTGGAAACCCATCACCGAACCGACAAATGAACTTATTACGACCATAGGCATATTATTTTAACCAACCTTACCCAAACCAACCATACCGAAACCCGACACCGGCACCGGAACCATACCAAAACCCATACGCTTTTAGCCAATAAACAAACGCGTTTCACAAATTCTCGTCATAACCAAACGCGTTATTCAGTAACCCGAACTACGTCTCACAAACCTAAATGGGTGGTTCGTCATCACAACCACATACGAAACAACCCATGTCTCCCATTCATGCATTTCCAATCGAAGATATGTACTCACCTGAATTTTCAGACTTTTCAACACACCGGTTCTTTTCAACACACCGCTCATGAAGACTCTCCCGTTGAAGTCGCGACCCCACCACTGAAGTCGAAGTCAAAGCCGACTAGAGAACGCTAAAAGAGGACGGCTAAAAACGAGGATGCACCCCGGCAGACTGCATGGACAAATGAGGAAGAAATTGCGTTATGTAAAGGTTGTATTCACGTATCCGAAAATAGTTAAAAAGGTAACGCGAGGAAGGACACTAGATTTTGGACTGAGGTTTAACAGTACTTTGAGAGCAAAACAAATGTACCCGGTCGTCGAACGTACGATATAATGAACGAGAACTGGAAGACGGTGCTCCCGAACGTGGCTCGGTTTTGTGGAGTGTATGCTAATGTCATGCGTAGGCCGTAGGAGTGGAGCCAAAGATGAAGATTACTTCAATAGGGCAATTCTTTACTATGAAACTGAACACTGAATGTCGTTTACACTTCGTCATTATTGGGAGGTTTAAAAGGTAGTCCAAAATGGATGGATACTGAAGTTCCTAATTTTTTAGCAAAGAAAAAAGATGGCAAGAGATACCAGACATCTAGTCTAGTTGGTTCAACACAGTTTGGGGATGCTAGTATTAATATCAATGTTGATGTTGGCGACGACGAGGAAGATGAGGTGCAGGAACTTCGATGACCAATGGGCAATGACAAAGGGAAAGGTTTGAATAAGAAAGGGCTGAGATCATCGGGATCGTTATCAAGTACGAATGACGAAGCATTGGCTAGGTTGATGGTCTCTGAGATGGCAATGCTCAACGAAAGTGTCATCGGAATGAAGAAAGAAGAACGCTTAGCCTTTTTGGAGATCAAAATGAGAGGTAGGTGGAATGTCGTGAACAAGAGTAATGCAAGAATATAGACAACGTCAAGAAGACATAAGGTTCTATATGCAACCATATGATCGCTTGCCATATTAGTTTATGTGTTTTATTTAGTACCTTTAAGTGTTTATTTATCTATGTATCATTTTTAATCTCGTATGTTTAAGTTTTTAGTTATCTACATATTGTGTTTAATTTATGAATAAAAGTTATTAATCAGTACGTCTTATGTTTTATTAATTTCCTACGTTTACATTTACGTTGATATTTACGTTTTTAGTTTATGAATAAAAGTATTTAAATAAAAAAGGTGAATGGTGAGTGTAAGTGAGTGGCCAAAACATGTGAATGCTGAATGTGAGTGAGTAGAAGTGGAAGGAGAGAGAAAGCTAAGGTGGCACTAAGGTGGATGGTGAGTTACCCATCACCACTCCTTTTAGCCTAAAGTGGGCCTATTCTTATTCATGTTATATACAACTACGCTTACTTCTTCATTAGTGCCGACCTGTTTGATATTACCGTGATGATTCATTTATTTTATTCTAAGTTCCATTTGATCATCTAGAGAACTTAACAATAGTAAGTTGAATTAGGGCACGCATCTTAGTTTTGCTGGGTATGCACTCTCTGTAAATCCATTAACAAAATCTCAAAGCTCATTATATTTTACACTACACAGAATCGCAGGGTATGCACGTACATACCATGTGTTGGCTGTAGATCCGCCCGTCTGAGACATAACTCATAACAAAGTCTGGCCACGCCAACCTTCCTAATATAAAGGAAAGGGCTTTCCCCAGTTTTAGTATGTGTGGACTATGGTGGTGGACTTAAACCCCATGGATTACTACAAAAAAAACACTCATAACAAAATCTTTGTTATCATATTCAGAATTACAAGAGTATTTCTTTATAAGATCACTAAGATGCACATAATAAGACTAAAGACTCATACCGGAAATATTTGCAAGTTAAGTGTAAGATGCTTGGCATTATGAAGCTGCTGAAGTTGATCAAAAATATATGAGCATCTGTCTTGTTTATCTTGTCTGAGTCACGTTGTTTGGATATACAAAGATCCACCCTCTCCAAAGAACATAGACCGTATGAACAAAACTGCACCCAATCAGATTCAGAACCTTCAAATTGCAAGGAGACAAGCTCAGACGTACATGACAGATGCACATTTTGCTAGTATCTAATAGTTAGATTCTTTAGTTGAGGTGTGACCACATTTAGAACATTTTCAAATAAGCTTCCGGATTCAAGCATGATAGACATGATACCCAACGGAGTTTTTAGAGCAGAATTTAATGTCAATTCTATAATTAACAAGATGAGGGAAGGAAGGTTGAGATGGTTTGGGCATGTTAAGAGGAGACCAGAAACTGCCCATGTTAGGAGAGCAGAAGCTATGTTAGTTGAAGGGTCGAGGAGGAGGGGTAGACCTAAACTTAGATGGGAAGATAGACTTAAGCAGGACATGAAGGAGCTTCTCTTATCCGAGGACATGACCTCTGATAGGAACGTGTGGAGAGATAGAATTAGGATTAGCGGGTAGATGTAGTAGGCCTTAGATTAGGTCTTGATTTTAGGAGCATAGGAGTTGCGTAGTAGCCTGGCCTTGTGTCCCTTAGCTAGTTTTCCTTCTAGAGCCTTGGAGCCCCCCCCCCATTTTTTTTGCTTCTCCCTTAGGCTTTACGTATAGGATTGTAGGTCCTCCGTAGTAGCTTTGCCTTGCGTGTCTTAGGTTCTTGGGCCTTTTAGCTAGTTGCCTTTAAGCGCCTAGGAGTCTCCTTTTGCCCCGCCCCCAGGTTTGCTCCCCATAGTGCCCTCTTAGGTTAGTCGCCTTTAGGTGGATAGGAGCCCTTTTTCGCTCTTTTGGCCATAGGTGTTGTTGTCTCTTGTATGCCGGTATGCTTGTTTGCTCTGCATGTGCTGCTTGTCATGCTCTTGTCGTATGTCGTTAGGATTGTTTGCTCTATTTGTTTGTCTGGTTTGAGCTGTGGGCCCTTAATGGGAGCCATCTTGTCTTTGTTTGTGTCTCTCTCGTGTTATGCTTGTTTCATTGTCTCTTGTTTGCTTATATGCATGTTTGGTTGCGTTTTCTCTTGGCCGTTTATATGCGGATCTTGTGCTCTTCGCTTGTTTTGGGTTGTTTGTTTGCCGTGGATGTATGTTTTTGGTTGCTTGTTTGCTTTGTTTGCATTATCTATCTTTGAGCAACACCCTAATGCACACGTTCACTGGCTGGAGGTCCCTTGCAAGCAGTCTCTCTACTTCCGGGTTTAGCCTGGAGGTAGGGGTAAGCTCTATCTATGTTCACCTCCCCATACCCCGCTTCGGCAGGATTATGTATATTGTTGTTGTTGTTGTTGTTGTATTCAAGCGTGAGATCAGAAAGGCCAGGATGACAAATCTCAACACCATTTGATTTGGTCATGCTACACTGTTTTAACATGAGTTTCTTCAAGTTTGCGCATTTAGAGAAAATACCAGTACATTTATTTGTAACCTCATCATTAAATGTGATGAACTCGAGATGTAATGTTGTTAAAGTTGTGAGCTCCCATGTTGAAATGACCCTAATAGAATGCGAATAAACTTTTCCAGCAATGGTGAGATGTTTGAGAGACTGGGAGCTGAATAGATAAAGAGGAAACAAAATTTCATTGTAATCACACGAGCATGAAACAGTTAGTTGCTGGACATTGTGGGATATTGCATAGTCCAAAATTCTCCTGACAAATCCCTGATTAACCTTCAAACTAAAATCAAGTTTAGCTAAAGTCACTTCTATTTGATTATTGTGGCGAGATAAAACCTGAGTAACACATTTAGAAAAGTTGGCCTTCCTATTGAAATCAGAACTTGAGAAATTGAGACATGACTATGAAATCCAAAGAAACCTCCATCTAGATGACAAAGCGCTTGTTTGGGCAACAAGTTTTATGCCAACAAAAGAGAGGATTTTATGGATAAGATCATCGGGCAAGTTACTTAGTCTATCACTTTCTACATTCGGTCTCGTCTTAGCATGTCTAGAATACGTTTTCTCCCAATTCAACCTTGATACAAATATGCATTCACATACACATTGTTATCTTCCCTGTGGATTTGACCAGAACTCAAGAACTAATCTGACGTTATTCGCTAAACCACCAGCATGGTGCCATCTTGTTTGGGTCCAAAAGCTACAAATTAATTGCAGGCAACAATTAGACCATGGGACATGATAAATGTTTACCAATGATATAAGTTGTTACATGACTGAAATAATACTTATATAAGTTAACGGATGAGAGTTAACAAATTCACGGCTCCATTTCTTTAAACCAACAAACAAAACTATTTTACCCATCTTAACAACTTTTTACCAAATCAACATAGACCATTCTTAATAAATAAATTACACTATATATACATTAAATATATCTCTAACAGTTGTACTATACTGAACTTGCACTCACAACCACTTGGCTGAAGAGTGTCTCACGAATATCGCTAGGCTACAATCCTTTTTGTCTCTAGTGTTATTTTAGTAATTACTATTCAGTTTAATAGATTAAGGGGGCATTTACATACATCTCTAAGGAAACTTCAATAATTACATATCTACACCAGTAGAATCCAATTAGGATACACGATAATTTGTTCAAGATCCTAAAAGTAGTCTCTCTTCTTTTTAATCTAAATTATGACATGCAACATTATAAAACCCCCAAATCATTGACTTATGAACCATAAAATGAATTGATTAAATTCCATACCTTTGATTATTTAGTTATTGTTTTACTTGAAACTTCAATCCAAAATCACCATACTTCTTCCTTTTGATTCTTTAGTATTGTTGTTCTAGGTTTTGTGGCTGGTCACCTGGTCCAATAGGGTAACAAGACCAAATTATCCCTCATTTAAGTGGGTCTAGGTTCACTACGAGGGTGTTTGGATTGCCTTCTTTTTCTTTTTGGGTGTGTTTGTTAAAATGAGCGGTAGATGTGGGCAGTAGCGGTGGGCAGGGAAGTAGCGGTGGGCAGGGCAGTAGCTGTGAGCAGTAGTTGTCACAGCTCACTGCTCATTTGCCACAGCTTCTTAAGCAAGCATTGAAACATTAAGTTTCCTAAAAATTAGCACCGCTCACCACTCCTTTGCCAAACGACCAATAAAAATCAAAACGCCCACTGCTCCTTTTGCCAAACAAGCACTAAAAATCAAAATGCTCTGGTTCACTGCTCACCGCCACAAAAAGCTCCACCACCGCTCCGTACAAAACATACCCTTTATGTAGTAATAAACGAAGAATAGTGCGGTTGTGCGTTACGGCGGAACAGTTTAAACTTTTTCAAAAAATTGTTCGAAAACTTGTTCGTTAATAGTTAATAGCATTACTTTTGATCATTTTGTCTTTATCTGTAGCTAACACATAATAGCAAAGACTAAAAATTCATATTTAGAACACATAACTACAATATATAAAATTTCGGCAACATAAGACTAATGATGGATGATCATGTAATACTAAAACGGGCGATGTTGTTGTTAACATACTTATCCATGTTTAAAGTATTAGCTTGTTAGCCATGAGATGAAGAACACACATTGTTTCAGGCATAAGCAGATTGAAATCCACTTGCTCTTATAAATTCACGAACTTTATTTTTAATCCCCTCATTTCCACCAAATCTTCACTTGAACCTTCAGTTGGTTACACGGTAAACATCTGAATTCACCTGGCCCATAAAGGTGGCTTGTTGATGCATTGTACATAACTTTTATATCGATTTCTTCCATCATCTTCAGTCCAACATAAGCACATCCATCTGGGATTTTGCTGGATAGACTAAATACGAAAAATAATAATCTGTTAAGAATTTGTCCAAGAATGTTTTTGCTAAAACCATATCTAAATCAAAAATTGAATACACAAAATAAAGACTAAACAACTTTTTAGGTAAGCATAAAAAGGATTAAAATGTAAACACTTAAATTATTTGTTAAGAGATACTTGGAAGTATTGTATGACCCATGTAAAAAAAGTATTAGACATCCTTAAAATCTAACATTCAAGAAACCATTCAGATAGAAGATGATGATGATGATGATGTTGATGACGACAAAGATGATGAGATGGTGACTGTGATATATTAAAAATACCGTCATAAAAAAATAACATGTTTCAGAAAAGTGTCACTAAAAATTGTCTTTTGATGACAAAAAAGTGTCATTAAAAGTATAAAAATGTCGAAAAAAGTACATAAATGTCGGCAAAAGTTAGAAAAAGATTTCAATTGATTTTATGAATGTTTTTCCTATGCTTAAAAAAGTGTAGGTAAAAGTGGTAAAATTCTAATTATAATGACAAAAAATTAAAGATATTTGTTTTTGTCTTTTATGACACATGTTTTCACAAGAAAATGTCATTGAATCTTAAAATTTTGATCTTTTGCCTACACTTAACAATTTAGTGACATTTTTTATGTCATTAAAATCACAATCACTCAAAGTCAGTTGTATTGTGATGACTCTCTCAACAAAAAGACCAGTAGAGAAACTAAGATCAAGCAGCTGCAATGGGCTTAAGTGACTCCGTTGTATAGAAAAGAGAAACACATGTAGCGCACATTGTATATCTGCATTGTGAAACTATCTTCAACGAAGCCAACACGACCTTAATACGATTATAAATAAGAACCAATAGTCTTAGAACCAAACCAAACAATAATGAGCCACAATTACATACAAGTTATAAAACCTAAACCACCATTCCCATCACCAAAAACAGGTTTAACCACCTCTTCACCACACACCACCTTTCATTGCACGTACAGAACAATATTCACTACTATGTATTTTAAAATCATCAATGAACACAGCCCGTTTGCCACAACAACATGTACAGTCAATAAAAACTTTTATCTTAATTTCAGGGTATGATCAACATTGGTACCACACCACAAGAAAATGGCAACCATATATCCGGTAAACAATACTATCGGATACGAGTACTTTCTAAACTTAGACAAATCTTTTGCACTTTGTCTTAATGGCTCGTATCTATATTTAGATTCCAGAACCAAATTGGCGCTTTAATAGCCACATAACTTTCATCAATATTATAGTCTCAATTGCAACACATGTAATGGTCTCCTAAAGATCGAAATGTAACCCTAACAAATTGAATGCTTCGATCCAGAAATCAAGTAAAGGGATGTGAATACGAGTGAGATGGTAACAAGTTGTCTTGTTTCAACAATGATAGTTAAGAGAAGATGTATGAATGAATGAGATAATGAACTAACGGTAGAGATGAATATAAGACTGAGTGATTGATTGATCATTAATGAATAATTCGATACATAATATAGCCAATCATGGTATAATCTAAAAGTGGGCTTGAACCCAATAAACTAAACTAATATACTAAATATCGAGTAACACTCCCCCGTAGTTTGAGCGGGAGGAGACGGGACGCTCAAAATGGTACAAAACTCTTTAAACAAAGCATAAGGCAAGCCCTTGGTGAAGATATCCACATATTGATAACAAGATGGAACATGAAGAACTAGAACCTGACCCGCGGCAACCAAATCACAAAAAAAAAATCAATCTCGATATGCTTCGTACGTTGATGGAGAACTGGATTAGAAGGCAAATAAACTACACTGACATTATCACAGTAAAGAAGTGTGGTGGAAGACAAAGGTGTATGCAGTTTGCGTAATAAGTTCCGCAACCAACAGGTTTCAGCAACAACATTGCCAAAACCATGAAACTCTGCCACAACAATAGTTCGAGAAAGCGTCGGTTGACGCTTAGAATACCAAGAGAGCAAGTTGTTGCTAAGAAATATACAATAACCCAAAGTCGATCGTCTAGTAGTAGGGCAACCAGTTCAATCCGCATCCGAGTAAGCAACCAAAGAGGGAGTGAAAAATGAATATAATTGTAGCCCATGATCTATAGTACTACAAACATACCTCAAAATCCGCTTAAGAGCTGAGAAATAAGGCTCCCGCGGATCATGCATATAAAGACAAACCTATTGCACTACATATGAAATATCTGGGCGAGTGAAAGTAAGATATTAAAGAGCACCTGCAAGACTGCGATATAATGTCAGATCAGATACTGGATCACCATCAGCTCCCAATTTGGACTCCGTATCAA
>BQNB010132712.1:0-18581 GCA_026074375.1 Tanacetum coccineum
TGGGTGTTTAGGAATGTATTTTGAGTTGATGATGTGTTATATTAAGTTGACGTGGTCTATCTACGTGGAATTTGTTACAAATAAATTTAAATAATAACCGGTGACCTAGTGAACAAGTCACACGCTACACGCAATAGATTAAATTTGAAAGTTTTGTGTTATATTAGGAAAAAAAATAGTTGGCTACACACAACTAGAAAACATGGCAAGTTGGATACATTTGTAAGTAATTATCCCTTAAAAAAAATGAATCCTTTGAATGAATTGTCCGTTATTTAAATTCTGAAAATATATGGGGAAAGATGATAGTATATTCATTGTTAGCTAACTGCAAATTTAATATCTGGACCTGCACATTTACTGACTTTAGCTACATGAATGAAACTTAAATTAGGTCAGTCAACCCGACCTCGATATATTGACGGGTTGACACATCCAACCACCTTGCATTTACGGTTGGGTCCGCCACTGACCCTTATATTCGGGTGCTTTTAATATAACCTTGCCCTTTCCCAGTTCTTCAATTTGGCTATAAGGACATAAGACCCTACACATCATTGACTAAAAGGACCATATGTATATGTAAGTTAGAACCACATAATACTCTAGATAAGAGTCGTTTGCTAAGGACATTGACTCCTGAAGTAAAATACACATTTAATACGAGAGGACTTTTCACTTTCAAAGGAAAAAAAATTGACAAAGGCAAATATATACAGTATATGCTTCTAGTGACAATGCCGTAGTCGCTAAAAGTGCAAATCAAAATAGTAATTTTTTGTCGTTTGGTGAACTTTGAGCGATGACACACGTCGTCGTCTGAAGTCCAGATTTGTTAATCATTCCTATAAAAATCGTATTTGTGTTAAAAATGGTAGTTCTGCAGCAGCAAAAGTGACATATGACTTTATTTATGGTCAATGCTGTGACAAAATCATTTAATTGATCTTGTATATCTTAACAATTGATAAGCAAATGTGAAAGAGCTTTATTATGAAAATTTATTTACAGATTTGCATATTACAACCACAGATCATTTGCTAAGGACATTGACTCCTGAAGTAAAATACACTTCATATACGTTCTATCTTCCTAGTCTTTGCATAACAACGATGGATGTCAGTTATTGTTGACCAGACTTTTCATAATAATAAATAAATTAGAGGCTACTTTTCCTATAGATATTCAAGTTAATCTTTCGATTTACAATTCGATATGCCCTTCTTATAGTTACTATTATGGATAAATGGTCTTGAGTTTGAATCAACGAACGTGATTTGCACAAACTTTTAGCCTTTTTTTCTACTTTCGCACCAGGATTCGTACACAAAGCCAGGGACGGAGGCACGTTATGCTTGGGATGGGCCAAGGCCAACCCATGATATCTTCCAGTTATATAAAATATATAAATATTAATATTATTTGGTCCACAAAATATTTAAGCCCATCTAAAGTGTCAAAACAAATAATATTACTATTGAGAAAAAAAAAATTACGACTTTATTTTTTTACTTTTTATATATAAACAAGTCATCTCACAAGGTAACATATATACATGTTGGCATCACAATTTAAGATTTTGAATGGTGTAAGTTGTCAATTTTTATTATTTTAATTTAACTATGCAATAATGGCTGAATTTTTACTTAAATTATAATGAGTCTAAGTTTGAACATCTTAGTATATATTTTGACTCACCCGGATGATAAATTCTAGCTCCGTCACTGCACAAAGCACATACTTTCACAGTTGATCACACATTCTGGATCATCTGATCAAAGCTTTTACTGGAACTGATTTGAAAACAAAAATAGAATTACTTGTTTACAAAGTGATTAAAGTTGTAGTACACAGTTGAAGTATTCTCTAAACGGGACATTATTTTCTCAAGTAAAACAATCTTTGTGGAATAATGTGAAACCACCTAAAATTTAATATCTGAGAATTGGAAATTAATTTATGAGAAAAGGGTAGCTCAAGTATAAATAAAGACACATGAACCTTCACTTAATAGAAAAAAACATGCAAAAGCAAGTAATGGCTTCTTCAAAGTTCTTACTTTCATCTCTAGCTTTACTACTAGTTGCTCACTCATTTGTACCAAGCTTCACTTCTGCTTCTTTGGAGGAAGCAAACGCTCTTCATAAATGGAAATCAAGTCTTAAAATCCCAAACAACTCCCAAATTGTATCTTCTTGGACACCCTTTCCAACAAATACTAGTTCACCCGCTTCGTGCCCTTCTTGGTTTGGAATTGCTTGTAACACTGATGGGAACATTAACTGGTTGAACCTCTCGACGTCTGAGTTAAAAGGTACCCTTCAGGAGTTCCCGTTCTCTATTCTAGGCAATCTTACCCATTTTGATCTTACTGTAAACAACTTCTATGGTCCCATCCCACAAGAAGTCGGACTCATGTCCAAACTTGTCTACCTTGATTTTTCAACCAATCAGTTTTCTGGTTTAATTCCACCTACCATTGGTAAACTAAGCCAGTTAATTTTTTTGTATCTTTCTGAAAACAATTTAACTGGTTCAATTCCTTCATCGTTGTGTGACTTGACGTCTTTGAACATCCTTTATTTGTACGAAAACAAACTCTCTGGACCCATTCCAATTGAATTGGGGAATATAAAGGCTCTAAATGATTTAGAATTGAGCCATAATCAACTCAGTGGTTCAATTCCTTCATCGTTGGGTAATTTGACATCTTTGAATAGACTTTATTTGTACTCAAATCAACTCTCTGGACCAATTCCAATTGAATTAGGGAACATGAAGTCTCTAACTGAATTAAATTTGAGCGAAAATCAACTCAATGGTTCAATTCCTTCATCGTTGGGTGATTTGACGTCTTTGAATACCCTTTATTTGTACACAAATCAACTCTCTGGACCCATTCCAATTGAATTAGGGAATATGAAGTCTCTCACTGATTTAGAATTGAGCGATAATCAACTCAATGGTTCAATTCCTTCATCCTTGGGTAATTTGACGTCTTTGAATTTCTTTTATCTGGACACAAATCAACTCTCTGGATCCATTCCAATTGAATTAGGGAATATGAAGTCTCTCACTCAATTAAGTTTAGGCATTAATCAACTGAATGGCTCAATTCCTTCATCGTTAAAAAAACTGAGAAGCCTTCAAGTGCTGTCTCTCGCTGTGAACAAGTTATCCGGTCCTATACCCCAAGGAATCGGAAGTCTACGATTGTTTAAGTTACTGCTGGACACAAATCAGTTGTCTGGCCGATTGCCTGATGATTTGTGTCAATGGGGAAAGCTTCAAAAGTTAATTGTTTCTCAAAATCAACTATCTGGTCCTATTCCAAGAGGTCTATGGAACTGCTCCACCTTAATAAGAGCAAGGTTCGATTTTAATCAATTTTGTGGAGATATATCAAATAGTTTTGGTGTCTACCCAAGCTTAAATCTCTTTGATATCAGTCATAATAAATTTCATGGGCAACTATCTCGAAATTGGGGTAAATGCAAAAAATTGAGTACATTAAAGATGGGATATAACAACATCAGTGGTAGCATACCATCGGAGTTTGGAAATTCAATTCAAGTGCTTGATCTTTCTTCAAATCATTTGGTTGGTCAGATACCAAAGGAGTTTGGGGAGATGAAAAGTTTGTTAAATTTAAACTTGAGCCATAACAACCTTTCAGGTGTTATACCTCAAGATCTTGGATCACTGCATGGCCTCCTTACTCTTGACCTATCCAAAAATAGGTTAAATGGGTCATTACAAAGATATGTTGGTGATTGGGTACAAATCAATCACATATATCTTAGTAATAACAGGCTCAGCGGAAAGATCCCATTGGAGATCGGTAAATTAAGTCAACTCAATGTTCTTGATTTATCTTGGAATTCGCTCACAAAAGATATACCATCGGAAATTGGAAGTTTAAAAAGTCTGGAAACGATGAATCTTTCTCACAATAAGCTATCTTGTTCTATTCCTAGTGGTTTCTGTAACTTGCCAAGAAGGATTGATATAGACCTGTCTTACAATGAGCTCACGGGTCCGGTTCCCCCTTGTGCTGTCTTTCTAAATGTGTCTGGAGAAGCATTACAAGGAAATGATGGTCTGTGCGGAAATGTTACAGGTTTGAAACTTTGTGAAAGTCAAAAGATAAAGAAGAAAAATAATCATTTTCATCATAAGTTCATCCTTGTAATGATGGTCCCATTTTTTGCGGCTCTTTTACTTGGTTTATTCATGTGTGGCCTCATTGCTTATCTACGTAGAAAGAGAACATCTCCACAGGAACCATCAGGCGAAGAAGGTCGCAAATTTTTCTCAATAACAAGTTTTGATGGACAGGCGATGTACGATGAAATCCTCAAGGCAACAAATGATTTTGATGATGCATATTGTATTGGGACGGGAGGATACGGTACCTGTGGGTATAAAGCGAGTTACACCCAACAAATTAGATAGCTGTCAAGAACTCATTCATCAACCGAGAATGACGATTCATATAGGCTTCCTAAATATGTACAAAAGCATTACAACATAAGGCACAAAAACATAGTTAAACTCTATGGATACTGCTTTCATGCTCGTCACTCATTTTTGATTTACGAATATCTTGAGAAGGGAAGTCTAAAATCGCTCTTAAGTAGCGATATCACAGCAAAGGAAATGGATTGGCTGAAAAGGGTGAGAATTGTTAGGGCTGTAGCGAATGGTTTGGCTTATATGCACCATGATTGCACCCCACCCATAATTCATAGAGACATTTCAGGAGCTAATATCCTTCTCGATTCTGATTATGGGGCACATATCTCGGATTTTGGAACAGCGAAGCTTCTTAAGCTGGATTCATCCAATTGGACTGCGGCTGTAGGCACCTATGGCTATATTGCGCCAGGTAACTACCGTATATTCTCAAGTTTCTGATTTATCTATGTTACGTTTAATCATGATCTGATATAACAAATATTTTTTTTTGTATTCTCATGTTTCCTTCCATTTAGAGCTTGCTTATACGATGGTAGCAACAGAGAAATGTGATGTGTATAGTTTTGGAGTTGTTGCACTAGAAGTGATAATGGGAAAGCATCCTGGAGAACTTATATCATCTCTACCAACATTGTCTAGTGATGATCTATTGCTGGCCAATGTAGGAGACAGACGAATTCCGCCACCATCATCTCTAGTTGAGAAACTAGCTCATTCAATTTTGATTGTCTCACGGGCATGTTTGAACTACAACCCACAGGAAAGGCCAACAATGCGGCAAGTCACCGAGTTATTGTCAGTGGATGATCGACTTTGGATGAAGATGCATGTGTCGGTAACTTAATGCTAGCTGGGTCGATCCTGTATAATGTCTATTCATAAGTCATAAAGTTTAAGAAACTTTTTATGTTATTAAATAAGGAAATAATTTATATGAATGAAGATTGCTACGTTTCTAGAATAACACAGTTACGTGTATTATGAATCTTTTTGGTGATGTCAATAATACCATTCTACATGGTATCTAATAATACCTAAACCCCAATTTCACCACAATCTCACATTAAAAATAGCACGTCAAAAACCAATTCTATAATCTGTCCGCATGTGTTCACGTCAAATATCGTAACCTTCATGCAAAATCCATATAATCCAACTGTTTATTGGTCGAACGGCTTCGCTTCCGCTCTCATTCACGTCAGTGCATTTTTTTGGTTGACTTTATCAGTCAATATAATCAAACCCATACTTTCGTGGCATTTGTAGATAGAAAGACGTCGCAAGAGGTATTTCAAGCCCAGCAGCCTCAACATTCTACATGGCCAGCTCAGCCCAATCGAGTACTCCACAGGTTCAACAACAGGTATCCCAAAATCGTGGTTTGACTCCCCAAGACTTTGTTCACCCATTTAAATCCGAATGCAACTAATCTTAATACTTTATTTAATAAACGCATTTATTCATCTGTTTTTGTTGGTGACGGTGCTTTTATACCCGTCATCAAGGCCATAGCACTTTGCCAAACCTGCATCGTCCACTTCACTTACATAATGTCCTTGTAATCCCCAATATTGTCAAAAAATTAATTTATGTTCGTAAGTTTACTCGTGACAATAAAGTTTCAATTGAATTTGATGAGTTCGGTATTTCTGTAAAAGATTATTCGACTCGTCAAATCCTCCTCCAATGTGATAGCACCGGAGATCCGTACCTTGTCGCGAAGCCCACCCAAGACACCACCTATCCTCACGCTCTCATCACTAGTCAACACACGTGACATTAATGACTTGGGCATTTTGGAAGTGATGTGCTACGTTGTCTACTTTCGAATAATGATATTTTGTTTAATAAAACAAAATCTCCCGTACTTTGCAATGCTTATCAGCTTGGCAAGCATGTTAGACTTCACTTTACTAGTTCAAACACTATTGTTGATTCTATTTTTTATCTCGTTCATTCAGACTTGTGGACTTCTTCACTCCCGGGTAGTAGTGGTATTAAATATTATGTCATTTTTTGACCATTTTTCTCATCATTTGTGGGTTTATCTTTTGCGAAATAAATCGGATAAGTTTGCTAAGTTTGTTCAGTTTCACTCTTTTGTAAAAACACAATTTAATCAAGAAATTAAAGCATTCAATTTAAGCAAGGTGGTGAGTTTGACAACATCACATTTAACCAACTTTTACGAAACATGGAATTGATATACGTTATTCATGCCTTCGCACATAAAAAAAATGGGAAATCCGAAGGCATGATTCGCACTATTAACAATCTCATTCGGACCCTCTTGTTCCAACCACACTTACCCCCTTTTTTTTAGGTTGAGACGCTTCACATGGAGACTTATCTCCTAAACATTTTACCTTCTTCCACAATTAATAAAGGCACTCTACACTTTTGCCTATACAACACCAAACCCAGCTACTCGACTTTACGATTCTTTGGTTGTCTCAACTATCCCCACTTTGATACCCCACACACACTTGCCCCACGCTCAAAAAAGCCGCCGTTTGCATATTTCTCGTCTATTCCCATCCAATCACCGTAGTAACCATTAGCCTACCAACAAAATTACCATTTCCTACCATAGTCACCATTTGATGAGTAGTATGATTCTCATTATGCAGGTGTCAGCTACCTAACCATGCTTCCTTCTTATACATCTTTCTTGATAATGAACAGAAACATATAGCATGTCAAGTTGCTTACCCTAATACGTTCTCCTATATTTTCTATTTGAGTTTGTTTTCATTTCCAATAACATTTCTTAAAATAACACATAATTACAACTTCAATTAGTGGGGAGTGTTATTTTTGCTTAGATGGTTGTTGTTTGGTAACATTTCCTTATCTAAAGAGGAGAAATTTTGTGTTCCTTACTTCATGTTAGGGACTGTTTAATTAGATACAAATGTATACAAAAACCATACCCATTCGCAATCAGGATCAACCATTTAACCATAAAGTTTGTACTAACCTCAAATCTTTTTTCTCTCTTTACATCTAACCTTTGCTTCTCCTTTCTCTGTGCCAAGTAAACTTTTATACTTTGATCTTTGCATCACTACCTTCCACCGCCACTCCACCGTCACTCCACACTGGTCGTCGTTCTGCTACCGCATTTATACCACGCATCTGGCCCTTCCTCCACCACCTCGTTCATTCGTCTTATAAAACCCTAGATTTAAACAACCATCTAAAATAATGTTTTATTTGGGGTTGTAACCTAAATTTGATGTTGAAATATTCTATTGAATAATATATTTATTTGATGAGCTTTCATTGCTGTATGGTTCGTAAGTTTTGAACTCTTTGGCGATTCCATATATTGACAAGTTTGAAACCTGTTTGAAAAATCCATATATTACCCATCTGGCCCTTCCCTAGATTAGTTTCCATAGAATCCTTCTTTCTCTTCCTTTTTTACAACATTATCCTTTGCTCCCTCTTGACCTGATACTCTGGTTACCATAATGTTTTCCCCTACCTTTATAACAAGGTGTAACTTATCCTGCTGCTTTACTAAGTAGTCTGTGTTTGTCCTCCAATCTTCTTTGAGCCACTATAGCATCATCGTTACTAACCTAAAAAACCTCAGCTTCACGAATCCCTCGAGCTCCTTGCAGATCCTCCTCAAACCAAACACGTTAATCAACCTGTACTCCATGGACTCTTGTTTCAACACTAGGACCGAGTTGTTTGAACCCAACTTGTTTATCACCAAGTTGTTTGAACCCATTTTTTTTAGAACCAAGTTGCTTAAATACAACTTGTTTTGAACCTCCATTTTTTGTATACCAAAAGTCACCACTTTTGCTTCTAAAGTATACACACAGTTCTTTTTCCTAATCTCAATCATCATATAACTCGATAACCTTTGATCACCTTTATTCTACCCATTTGCATCTTTACAATATAACCCTCTTTTTTAAGAGTACCTAATAAAATCAAACTTCTTCTTAACCCTGAAACATACCTAACATCTTATAGTATAAAGCAAGATCCATCATGCAACTATATCTTCACTTTCCCTGTCCTTATGATAGTGTATATCCTATTATCACCTAATTGGACCGAACCACCATCAAAACCCTTAAAGTCGTACAATAAATCACTTTTAGGTGTCATATGATAAGAGCCACCTAAATCCATTACCAATTTAAGTCATCTCATCATTCTCGACTACCATCAAGGCTTCTCCAAAGTAGGTGTTACCTTATCATCCTGACGAACCCACTAGACTTCTTGATTGGACAATCTCTTATCAGATAACCTTGTGAGTGACATATGAAGCACTTGAGTTTATTAGTTTCACTACTTGACTTAAATCGCAAACTTCTACCAGGTTGAGCTTTACCTGAATGATCAAACATTCCCTTTACATATAACCCATCACCAGTTTCCTCCCATGTGCCTTTAGTTCTTTTCTTCAACTATCTTGAATTTAAAGTTGCCAAAACATCCTCTATTGTCAAGGATTCCCTCCCATACAACAATGTCTCCACAATGTTTTCATAAGACTATGACAACAATGTAAGTAACATAAGTAATTGATCCTCATACACAATCCTGATATCAATATTCGCCAAAATCAAGTATCAACTAATTAAACTCATCTATATGACCACCCAGTTTCGTACCTGGACTCATATAGTACATGTACAGCTTCTTCTTAAGATACAGTATGTTTGCTAAGGACTTAGTCATATACAGACTAGTCAACTCCATCCAAATTTGTGCTGCAGTTCTTTCCTTGGCAACTTCTAGTAAAACACGATCTCCCAATCAAAGAATCAAGACTCTATGGTGTCTTCATCAAAATCAGCATGTTCTCCTGCTTCGGTATGTGTGGGTATTGTCTCTAATGCAACATCACATCTCTATTGTACCATTAAAGCACACATCTTTATTTTCCATAACCAGAAGTCATTCTTCTCATCTAATTTTTTGATGTCAAACCTAGTTATAAAACTAGTCATTCTTTTTTTTTCTTGCTAAAACCTTTTTTAAGTTGTTTCTTGACCAATTTTACCGACAAGTCTCACAAGACGTGTGCAATATACCTGTTGTTACTAAATAATTTTTTCTTGCAAATCGAATTAATTAGAAAAACTCTTTCCCCACATCCCGACGTATTATTAAACCAAAAGTGAACAAATGTCACCACCTTTAAAGTAATACGTGAGAAGAAAAAAATAAAATTACTGCCTTTGTAGTAATGGAGTAGAAACAAAAGTCACCACGTCCCTACGTATTATTTCTTAACCACTTTGACCATAATAAGCTAAAATAAGTAGGTCAAATAAAATTACTACATTCCTCCTAAATTTATTGGCTGTGTTTGGTTAGGGGTTTTTAAGGACTTGGGCTTTAAAAATAAACCGGCTTATAAAATAAGTCTTGTTTATCACGCGGGCTTATGAAATGGGCTTATAAGTCATAAGTCTCTAGAAGCCACAGCCCCATAAAATGGGCTAAAAACTTTAGCCCGAAGCTTTTGAACCATAAATTACTTATATACCCACAAAAATATCTAATAAATACCAAAAATTTATTTAATTATATCATTTTTAGTAATTTTGCAATAATAAGCCTCACCCCCAGCCCATTTGCCAAACAAGTTTAAAAATAATACAAATTTCAATTTCGGCTTATAACATAAGCCCTAGCCCCAGCCCAGCCCCAACATAAGCCCTAGCCTCAGCCCCAGCCCATTTCGCCAAACACACCCATTGTCTACGTTTCTTTTTTGTGTTGTCTCAAAAATTAATTATCCACTTCCAAAAATAAATAGGGAATATAGATCAAGTTTATAGAAGTAGTTATAAATCAACTTGAGGTAATTATAGATCAACTTGAAGTTATTATTACAAACTTTAAAGAAGTTATAAATTAATTGGTTAAAGGTAAACTGTTATTGTGTAAAAAACAAGAGAGAAAAAACTGTAATGATAATGTTTATCTTAAATTGTGTATTTTGTGTCAGTAAACAATAATTTTTAGACGGAGGGAGTAATTTTTACATTTCCCCAAAAACCTTCATTAAAACAGGCTCTAAGGGCCTGTTTGCTTTACTTTTGTATTAAGTCATGTAAATTAAAGTGACTGTCTGGATATATGTTGTCTGTTCGTAGATAAATAAATTATTATTTGTTTTGTGTTCTTAATAAAGTGTCTGAATTAGAGAAAATACAGTTATATCCTTTTATATGAAATAAATATTAAATAAAAAATTAATTGGACAAAATTAGTGGAGGGTAAATATATAAAAGTAAAATAAACGTGATGAATTAATTGGGAGACCCTCACTCTCATGGATTTTTCTAGAAGGTGGTCCATTTATTTTAAGCACCAAACAAACATTTAGTTATGACTTAATAACTTTTTCATATTTATGAATTAAGACATTTAAGTCATTATCAAACACTACCTTACTCTCTCTCTTGCACACATATAACTTTTGCTTCTCACATATAGTAACTTTTCGGTTTGACAAAACTAGCTCTAAGCTGTAAACTGTAAGCTGTAAACTGTAAGCTGCAAAGCTGTTAACATGAACTACAAGCTGTATATTTTTTTCAATAAAAGTGTTTGGTAATTAGCCGTTGACTGTAATTATAAGATGTAAAATGACTTAAAAGGACATATTTAAATAGATTATATTATGGTTGGAGGGTATATTAGTAATTTACAGACTTAACAATTCCTAACAATTTTAAAAGCTTTATCAATCAGCTTTTCATTTAGGAGCTACTTGTTTAAAATAAAATCTTAAAGTTAATGCATCCAATCAGAGCTATTTATTTTGAAAAAGATTATTTTTGTAACAAAAAGCTTACAGCTCTACAAAAAACTTCAAAAAAGCTCCTGCCAAACAGGCCCGAGTCATCACCAAGACAACCACCCACCGGCCAACCCCCTTAGGTGAACCACCTCTGGCCAACCCCACCGACCAACCCTCGCTTTCAACCCCGTTGGATAGTAACCATCGTTAACCCCATACGATGACCTCTGTCGCCAATCATCCGCAAGAATTCCACCATCACATCCGAACGGTATCTGGCAAAAGTGGGTGTAAACGCAATCACAATTTTTAAGATTTTTTGAAAGTGTTTTGTAATTTTTTAGATATGATTTTTTGGAATTTATTATTAAAGATCTTGTTTTTAATATGAGTTCATAGTTTCAAATCTGGGTTTTAAGTATGTTTTGTGGATGTGATTTAAGATCTAATTTTTTGCAGTTTGAACTTTATTTATAGTTTTAAAATTCAGATTTGATTTGGTCTCATTTTAATAAGTGGGTGTAAAGACTCTTAAATTGGTTATGCATAAAAGTAAGAGAAAACATAATAATATGAAGTTAATGGTGTGCAAACTTATCATGCCTTTAAAAACTTTAGGGTAAATAAGTGTTGAGTATTTTTGGTTTTAGTGAAAGAAATAAACAAGTGAAAGGCAAAAGAAATACAATTATAAAAAACAAGTAAAAAAGGTAAAAGAAATACAATTATCACGGTACATTTAGTGGAAAAGTGAAAGACAAAAAGGGAAAAAATGAAGTAAAAAGGTAAAAGATACACAATTTATAGTGCAATGTCTATATCTATATCTATATATATATCTATATATATATATCTATATCTATATATATATATATATATATATATATATATATATATATATATATATAATATAATAAGGTTTTGTACAACCTTTTTAAGCTTCTGGCATTAAAATCGCAATTAATAAAATACTTTAATTAGCAATATGTACAATGGTTTTACGCACAAAAGTTGTACACGATATGATAACTTTTGTACAACCTTCTTAAGCTTCTTGCATTAAAATCGTAATTAACAAGACACCTTAATTACCAAACTATACAATAGTTTTAAGCACCAAAGTTGTACACGATACATATACTTTTGTACAGCATTTTTGAGCTTCTTGCATTAAAATCGTAATTAATAAAATACCTTAATTAACAAAGTGTACAAAGTTTTAAGCTTATTAGATGTACACGACACATATACATTTGTACAAACTTAAAAAGCTCTTCACATAAGCACGTTCAGTTGTACACGACACATATACAGTTGTAACTTAACAAAGAAAAGTTTTAAAAGTCTCATTAAGTTGTACACGACACATGTATACAATGCTTCTTATGCACTAAAACCCTTAATTAATCATGAAAATTAATCAAGGAATTAATCAAGGAAATTCATCAAGGAAATTTTGAATAAAAAGACCCATTGAAACTTAATCAAAGAAATTACGAATAAAAAAGACCAATTCAAAATTATAAAGTCAAAATTGTAAACGGGACATTTAATGTGTTTCGATTATTAGAAGTAACCATGGAATTGTAAAACGAGACATTTAAAGTCGAAATTGTAAAATATTGGACATTTAACATCATTACTGTTTCAACAATTGCCTTATTTAGTGAATATACTCTTTAATATGATTGAAAAACGTAATCAGGGAAATGATTCTAAATTGTAAATCCGATGTGACCATTTATTGTGTTTCGTTTATGAGAAGTAACCTATGAACCTATAAATGAAGGATATGTATGTGGTAATTGTAAGTTGAAATCCTTCAAATCAATAAAAAAACATTGATCATACCAGATGGCAACATCAGGTTACATCAATGATTTGAATGCTGTCAAAGACAACATCACGTTGCGAGTCCGAATCCTATGTACTTGGATGCAACTTGTTTATGGAAAATAGCACATCAAAAACCTAGAATTGATTGTAATGGATGAACATGTAAGTAGCCATATCATCATGATGTTCTTTACTTTGGTTAAACTAAATTTTTTGTCTTCGGCTGCTTCATCAAAGCTTGCTCTTAAACATTTTATTTAGAACGCATTTATGTCTTTATCTCAAACTAAATGTTTATACAACAAGAGGTGAGTTGGGAAATTATATATACGCAATGTAGTATTCTCTTACTATTAAGTTCCTACCCATCTAATTTATATAATTTCAGTGTGAGCTCGAACAAGGAGCTATGACATCTCTTATTGAAGAAGAAGGAGCTGTCAAAGGCCTGCGCTAAAAGACCAAACGTGGATAACATGAAAAATTATAGGTAAGAATTGGGCAATTCTATAGACGCCATGTAGTATTCACTTATTATTCAGTTCCTAACCCATTTAATTTATAAAATTTCAGTGTGAGCTCGAACGAGAAACGACATCTATTATTGAAGAAAATTGAGTTCTCAAAGGCTTGCACTACAAGACCAAACGTGGATAACATGTAAAATCATAGGTAAATTTTTTATGTAATTTTTATATTTATAAAACTTGATGCTTATTATTATAGCAGAAACTTATTGATATTTTGGAAATGTATATTGTGCGGCTGCTTCATCAAAGCTTGCTCTTAAACCTTTTATTTAGAACGCATTTATGTCTTTCTCTCAAACTAAATGTTTATAAAACAAGAGGATAGTTGGAGAATTCTATATACGCAATATAGTATTGGGTTATTATACAAAGATGTTACTAAAGTTTACGTGAATGTTCGACTAAGTTACTATAGTTTCATTTCGTTCACTTAGGTTACTAAACTTATAAGAAACATACCTCACTATATTTTCAGTGTTATTCGAGTAACCTGAATGCATAGTTTTTGATAAGTTAAATAACATAAATGTTGCGTTTTTACAAGTTAAGTGATGTTTACGTATATTTTCATAACTTTAGTAACTTCAAAGTCATGTTTCATAACTTTAGTAACCTAAATGAATAAAATGAAACATTAGTAACTTAATCGAACATTCACGTAAACTTTAGTATCATCTTTTTATAATAACCCTATAGTATTCTCTTTACTATTTAGTTCCTAACCCATCTAATTTCAATAATTTCATTGTGAGCTCGAACAAGAAGCTATGACATTTCTTATTAGAGAAGAAGGAGCTGTCAAAGGCTTGCGCTACAAGACTAAACGTGGATAACATGAAAAATTATAGGTAAGAATTGGGCAATTCTATAGACGCCATGTAGTATTCTCTTATTATTCAGTTCCTAACCCATATAATTTATACAATTTCAGTGTGAGCTCGAACAAGGAGCAACGACATATATTATTGAAGAAAAATGAGTTGTCAAAAGGCTTGCACTACAAGCCCAAACGTGGATAACATGAAAAATCATAGGTAAATTTTTTATGTACTTTTTATTTTTATATCATATTAATTTTTAATAACTAACGACTTGAACTTATGACTCGACTTGAATTTATGTCATATAATAGTAACATACTTATTATCTACTTATTGTACAATTCATTTTGTCATCATAAATGATTTCTTTTCATGCAAATGTGAACGTATATAAGTTAGATGGTGTGGTACTATTTTCAGTTACGTAATAACATCATTTTCATTTATTTATTTCAGATAAGCAAAAAGTTGTGTGTGGTGTAGTCGCTGCTATTGAGAAAGCAAGATTGTATCTTGGAAAAGGTGGTCAGATAATGTCGTTACTTCCCGGGCATATATTTGCAGCAAAACGGCTATGCATAGTCTCTCAGTGTTTTTATTGATATGCCATTTTGTTTTACTTCACAAGTTGTAGTTCCGATGATACCCAACTGATTATGCTTCACTATTTATTCTTGGCTTATAAACAGATAATTACAAGTATGATTTGTTGGGATATTTTGTTTTTATAAGCCACAAACTATAGCTCTGGATCATGCTTAGTTATATGCGGTAAAAGGGTTAGGGTATGTTTGGTATCAAGCGTTTGAGAGCGTTTTGGAGCAACTAGCGACAAGCGGCTAGCGGTTTAAATATAATGCTTGTTTGGCAACGAGCAACTAGCGGTTGAATTTTGTGGAACCGCTCCTATCCAAAACGCTTCATCAAGAAGCATTTAGATCTAGCCGCTAGCGTTTGGCTCTCAAATGACATATATGCCCCCCTTTAATTATTTAAATAATTTTTATGTTAATGTGTATGTGTCTTTATTAGTCATTTAACATTTATAATTACCGCTACAACTACGTTACCAAACACTTTTATTTAACAAACAGCTACTGCTAACTGCTGCTGCTTATTGCTACTGCTTGATGCTTACTGCTACTGTTTCCGCTACTGCTACTGCTACATTTCGCCAAACACAACCTTAAAGAATAAGATAGCTGAATAAAAGATTTGATATATAGATTTGGTTTTTCTGATAAAATATGTTTTTTAGTAAATTGGTTACCAGGTATGTGAACGCTGGTAATTTTGAATCTGTTTCGAGTACTATTTTGACTCATTTGAGAGAGGTAAACCTTTGAGATTTACACTTTAATAAAGAAACTTAAGGTGAAATAGTGAAAGGGTACACTGACCATGTATGCCTTAAAGATTTAGCAAGTTTGATGCTTGAAGCTCAAAAGTTTGAATCTAAAACCGTATCAGTTGAAAATTCTGTTGGTTATGGTATTGTAAACGCATGTGTGAATCTTAGGTTATTAGAAAAGGCTGTTGGTTATGGTGTTCTTGATTAACTGAATGCGCACCAGCTCCAGTTGTTGGGCTTGGAGTTTAGGTGCTCATGATGAAAGTTGTGCAGTATACCATTTTTCGTCTTTAGATTAGTATTAATTTCTATAGCTATCAGGTCAAAACTGTAACATATAGGTGATTTATAAGAAAAACGCTCATGTAAAGATCAGAAACACAAAGTTAAAGACCAGTTACTTCGTTTGATTTAATCTTTTGATTTTTGTTTGAAAACTTGAGTACTTGATTGTTGCTTAAGATTTTATACTTTGTTAAAACAAATTAAAAAGCAAAAGTCATGTAAAAGTATGTATGATTGTATATATGTAAGATAGTGATATTTACCAAAGTATATATGTAAGATAGAATGAGGCAAATTATCATGCTGCAACAAAAATCCCCAATAATAGTATGTGTATATTTATCAAAGTAATATGTGCTAATGTTCTATTTTCGTATGTATTTTTGTGTCCAGACCGAAAAACAAGCTACAAATGTCATCTCAAATATCTCTAAGGAATCAACGTTTTACACTCATGAAAAGTTCATCGAAATGTTTCCATTTAGGAACATTGATTAGTTGTATATAGTTGAAGTGTTTATACAATATTTGTATAAGACATCATAATTGCTTTAAATAATAACATGTTTTTATCTCACTTTTAAGTACCTAATTGTGTAATGATATTTGTCGGATATTGAAAAGGATTATTTGAAATTATTATATCAAAAATCTACCATGACAATTTAGTGCACGAGTGAAGCTGCTAAAAAGTTAAACTTCAAATCTATCATACAAGATTTTAATTACATCTTTATCAATGATAAAAATAACGCCTGTAGGCATGATTGTTAGTTTTATTGTCGTCGTTACTGTAACGTGGGTCCAAATGTTGTTGTCGCACAATTTGCCATGATGAAGAAATGTGACGCTAAAGTTATAGTGATTAGCAGTACGTCTATATATTCGTATGGTATATGACATTTTGTTGTTTAAATTTGCACAAATATATCGTTATTCACATATGGTATAGTACGATTCAGAATGTATATTGGGTTATAAAATATCTTGAATGACAATTTGAAAGGAATTGAAAGCAATCAGGGAAATGTATTCAAACAAATATATTTCGTATTCAAAATTATAAGAACTTCATATAGATTATTGTATTTAATACTAAAGTGAAAAACTAAGACTGATTTATTTATCTCTTTTGTGAATTTAAACATTAGTAAAAACGATGCCTTTATTTCATTTAGTAAATTATGTTACAGTTGAAATATGGTAGTCAAAGGAAGCATATCCTAAAATATACCAATGGGTCAAACAGGTTGAAACTCGATTTTGTTATTGAAGAACTGTGGGTCAAACAAATTGAATGACAACAATAATAGTTACTTTACATGCATTATCCATGGTTGATCATGCAAAATCACGCAATGTACATGGACTAAGTTATTAGCGTTAGGCTGCATTATTGTGCATTTTGAAAATATCACAATGGAGAACATGACACATGAACGTTTAATTTGTTAAAAGTTACACATCAAGTTGTATTTCGTTTCATTTCCTCATTCTTTATTTTTTCATTCAAAACTTGGTTTGTAATAGCCGCGTCCTGTTTTCACACATGAACAGGTATATTTTGTTGTTTCAAGAGTCAAAAACATAATAGGTTTCAAGGTTGTCATTTGTGATAGGGATGATAATATCTCGAAAACTACTACAAATGTCGTCTACATAAAAGTACTTCAAAGTCTATGATCAAGGTTCAAGTGGTATATATATATATATATATATATATATATATATATATATATGACATGTTTTATACCATATTTTAAATTTTAATATATTATGAATCACAACCTACTTTTACTTACATTTTCTGTGAACAATGAGATATTCATGGAATGGATATTAGCTATTAACTTGATTAGCACTCACGTACGTCACTTGCTATTCAAAAATGTTAAATTTGGAGTGAACAATGCATGGATGTTTATTATTTTAATTGTTACAAACTCAATTGATTATCAAATACTTTACTTATTATTTCTTTTATATATTAACAGAAATGTTTACGTTCGTTGTTTTTCTTACTTTATTCACATAAATAACTTCTTACAAATATATTTATTTAAAAAACCTCGTGATTCCACAGATCTTTAAGCTATATTATATATAACCTATCATATGAGATATCATCAACCTAAACCAACATTGACTATAATCAGAGTATGGCGAATAGAGGATCATCAAGGGTATGCATGTTTTTTTTGTAATTTCTAGCTCCTTGCTAGTTTTTTTTAATAAAAGTCGTCGTTCAAAAAAAAAAAAGGGTATGCATGTTTTTATATTTCATACTTCATATTGGTGTTTGTTATGTTTTCTATTCAATTACTTCATTAAGTTAGTATTTTTATATGTTCTTTTGACTTTTCTTTGTTCTATAAATGAAGGTGACCAGACTAATCAATCAACCAACCCTATTGACGTGCACATAAAAGACATATAGTGATAGACAAATCTGATGATGAATTGGTATTAATTATAAGATATATATATATATA
>BQNB010132713.1:0-18581 GCA_026074375.1 Tanacetum coccineum
TGGTTCCAAACGAGAAGCTAATTAAGAAACCAATTTATCAATGAAATGGGATGAATCCCATTATGTTTTGATTGAAGTTTTAAAATTGTTAATATATTTTGAAGCGTGTTGTTAATAAACTAGAGTCAAGAACTGTCAAGTATTTTGTATGTCACAAATGAGAACAATTTATTGTTGCTCAAAATGTTGAGTATCTGGAGAATAGTCTCTTGATACAAGAAGCAAGTGGGAGCATCCGTAAATTTTAAATAGATTCAAAAGCAAAATACACAACCTTCTAAATACACTAGCGAATGTCTAAGGCTAAACAAGAAAATGTTGAACCAAAGAATGCTGTAACTCTCATTCATAGATCTGCAAGGATACCTTAAGCACATGAGTGATATGTTTTATATCAATGTTGAGGAACATGAGTTAGAGGATCATAGTGAACCTGCTAACCTTAGAGATGCATTGTTGGATCTTGAATCCAATAAATGACTCAAAACTATGAATGCCAAGATGCAATCCTATAAAGATAATCATTTTTGGAACTTGATTGATCTTTCACCAATCGGTTAGACTAAAATAAGTTTGTTTAAAGATAAGAATCATAAAGACAAAATTATATACACATTTAGTGCACGCTTGGTGATAGGAGTTTTTACTCATACTCAAGCGATTGACTGTGATTAAAACTTCATTTGTTTATGAGCATTAAATATATTGAGATGATTAATTGTTATACCAGTTTTCATAAATATAAAATACGACAATCGGATATCAAAACTCTTTGTTGAATGATTACCTTTGCGAGGACGGTGTGTAATCAAAAAGGGGTTTATGAATCCAAAATAATCTTTAGAAAGTGTACAAAATGCAAGAATTCAAATATGGATCAAAGCAAGCGTCTAGGAGCTGAATCTACAGTTTAATTTATCAATGATTTTATTTTGATTAGAAGTAAGATAAACTCATGAGTACACCTGAGAGCTAGTGGGAGCATTATGTTTGTTTTTCTTAAATCGACGGATCTTAGGTTATAGTCTAGGCCAAACCACCTAGTTCTCTATAACCTTGGCTCTGATTACCAATCTGTCACACCCCGACAATGGCGGAAACTCAGGAATGCAACATAATGATCAATCATAACACAAGATACAAAATAGAGAAAACTACATTGCATAAACTCCAAGTGCTATGAAGACCATCAACCTTGAACAAACTCAAGTGATGTCCCAAATCGCAACTAAAAATCCAAAATCTCTTACAATTATTCATATGCCCACACAGGGGACCATAATCCAAACTTAATCCAAAACATCCAAATACTAGAATCAAACAACAAGCATGCAAGACTTCAAACGAAATTTCACACGGGATACTTCTAAGTCTGCTATCAATCACCAAACTACTCTTTCACTTCATCTGAAAATAATACTCGAAAACGTCAACAATAATGTTGGTGAGCTCGTAGGTTTGACCTTAAACCCAAAAGTTGTGCCAATATTTCAACAGTGGACAATAGTGCTATATGACAGTGAATATATGCAAACAACCTTAGCATCACCACTAATCAATAACCATATGTCACTTATGCACCTAAAGGGCCTACCAGCTGGAGCACTAAATTTAGGGCAGGACCACACACAAACCTGGGTAGGCGTACCCATCCGCTCCAATAATCACACAAATTCTGAGTAGGCGTACCCATCTGATCCAATAATATCACAAATACTGGTTAGGCGTACCCATCCTATTCAAACAATCTTGCATCACATAATATTCACATAGCAGTCATAAGCACATAACTTGTCCTAAAAACAAAACCACATTTCACACAGATCATTTCAAAACACATTTGAGTATCATTTTCCCCCAACGGAAAAACCAGTAAAAAGTGGGGCTACGAGAACTCACCTCAAGCAAGTCTTTAGCAACCAACTCTCAATCACACAAGCAAATGCAATAAGCCAGCACATGTCCTAGTCCAGTTAATGTCTTAATTTAATCATCCAATTCTAAAACAATCTTCACGTTTGATGCATAGAGTTTAGACGCGTTGTACAATTACCCAAAACAATTTAGTGGTGTGATGGTTGACGACTTAACTCCACAATCATATCAATCTCATTCCTCGATAATACATACTTATACTATTTAGCGTAAATAGATAAGTAATATAATAAATATTTATAATTATTAATTATAAATATATCTCAAAAAGTCCATTCGGTAACCTTAGACGCTTCAAAATAATCAGTATACGGTTGAAAATAAAACGTTTACTCATAATAAACACATTAGAGAAGTTTTGAGAAAAATTATATTTTTCGTCTTCTAGTGAATTTATTAAATAAATAAAATAATTAAATAATATTTTATTATTTAAAAATCAAGAATCATGTTTTTAGGAAAATTTCGAAGTATAAACTTTTTACGAAATTTTGACATGAACCGTACGTTTACACAATGTTTTCCAAGGTTTTAAACCTTATTTTTATCAATTTTCACAAATTCGACATTTTTTGACAAAATTCCAAAATCTCAATCTTTAATGCTTACCAACACTTTTTCTCCAAAATATCATTCAACATCACTTCGTAAATATATTTCACTGTTCAAGTCCGTCAAAATTTTCTATAACTTAAATATCACTTATCGGGTTCAAGGCCAAAAAGGGTCCTTTATGCTCTTTTTATAAGTCCTAACGTATTAATTCAAGTCCAAAACCAAAGTCTGTTTTACATTATAAGTATATATTATATGTAAAAATATGGACACACTAAGCCTCCCAATTAAGCGCGACTCAAATAGACTTATTGGGTGTGAGTCATAAACTCAAATTCGTATATTAAGCTTGAAAATAAGTAATAAGTCCACGTATCGTATTTGGTTACTACCACAGCTTCCTCAAAAATAGTCCACAACATACGCCATAACACAAAAATAATCAAAATCACTTTCCTAGTGATTTTGGGAATCTACACGTGGCATATAAGCCTAAATAACCTAAGAAATAGCTTAAAGATAAGCCAAAATAAGCCATACAAGCTACTATAAAAAATAAGCATTCTAGCATCATATATTATTCAACCATCACGACCACAACATCAAAACTACAAAAACCCTCTTTTTCCTTTTTATTTCAGACGAACCAAACACCCCTCTTTCTTTCGTTTTGCTTCTAAAAATTAATTTTCACAACGATCAACTTGTACAACTAACATCTATGCATAAAAATAAACCCAAAAGGACAAACGGAATTTAAATTTGAAAACTTACAAGAAAATCTTCAAATTTATAGATTTCGACACGTACTGGACAACCCAAACGTTGTTTAAATGAATAACCAAACACTAGAATCAACCCTAAATATTTATGTCTTCTTGTTTTCTTGATCAAACTTCAAAGATTTATGTGTTTTTGTTGTTGTAGGTGCAGACGAACCCAAGCACACACCAAGGTGTGTGTGTATTTTTAGAAATCAAAAATGTGATTATGAAAAAAAATGTGGATGATAAGGTATCTTAATGGCCAACTTAGAGACACATTAGCTAGAAAGTAGGCATCTTGCCTCCTCTTGACTTCTTGACCGGATATGGCATCCTATGAGTGCCGGGTCTTTCTTTTCGTGTCGGGATAACTTAAATACTCGTAAAACTCAACCGTAAAATTTACCCCAAAGTTAATTAGCATTTTTATTTACTTTAAAAATACTTTTCCATTAACCTAGAGTATTTACACGACATATTTTCTCTTTACACCCTTTAAAACTAATTTGGACATTAACGGACGTGTCAGACTTGTTTTTTTGGCATTTCTTAAAATTCACAGGTCAAACCATCGGGATTACACATAACGCAATAATACCTTCCCAAAGGGATTATTAATCACAATAAACCTCAAATCATCACATATATCATAAAATCACCACCGTCAACATGGTACAAAATCTGAATATACTAACAAAAGTCAAATAGTCAAAGGACTATTAATGAAATATTCAGAACACAAAAAGGGCAAAGGTTACATTCTACCCCTCTTAAAATAATTTCGTCCCCGAAATTCAACTACTAACATTACTAAACAAATGCAGGTACTTTAATTTTATCTGATCTTCACGTTCCCACGTGAATTCAGGGCCACGTTTTGAATTCCACCGAACCTTGATGATGGCAATCCTACTACACTTCAACTTCTTAAACTCTCTTTCCAAAATTTCCACAGGCTCTTCCACAAAATTCAACTTAGTATCAACTTGAATCTCATCTAAAGGCACTTGCAGTGTTGGATAAGCCAAACACTTCTTAAGGTTCGACACGTGGAACGTGTCATGAACACCATTCAATTCCTCAGGCAAATCTAACTGATAGGCCACAGGGCTTATTTTCTAAATAATCTAAAATGGTCACCTATACTAAACTCTAAAGGCTTCCTCTTCTTATTAGCATAACTTTTCTGACGATCACGCGCAGCTTTAAGTCTATCCTTAATCTGCGAGATCTTCTCAGTAGTCTCTTGCACTAACTCAGGTCCTATCAACTGACCTTTTCTAACCTCAGCCCACATAATTGGCAAACAACACTTTCTACCATACAATGCCTCAAACGGAGTACATCTTACACTAGAATGATAACTATTGTTATACGAAAACTCAACCAACGGAAGATGAACATCCCAACTTCCTCCGAATTCAAGGACTCACGCTCTAAGCATGTCTTCCAAAGTCTGAATAGTACGCTCACTCTGGCCATCGGTCTGAGGGTGTTAAGCCATACTCATGTCTAAACGAGTTCCTAATGCCTCTTGCATTGACTACCAAAACCTTGATGTGAAATGACTATCACGATCCGATATAATCGATATCGGCACATCATGTCTAGCAACTATCTCATTCAAATATAATCTAGCCAACCTTTCTATCTTATAATCCTCATGCATAGGTAGAAAATGAGCAAACTTAGTCAATCAGTCCACAATAACCTAGATTGTGTCATACCCACTACTAGTCCTAGGCAACTTAGTCACAAAATCCATAGTTATCCCTTCCTATTTCCATACAGGAATCTCAAGTTGCTAGAGCAGGCTAGATGGCCTTTGATGCTCAGCCTTAACCTTCAGACAAGTCAAACACTTACTAACATATTCAGCTATATCCTTTTTCATTCTAGGCCACCAATACCTATCTATAAAATCATAATACATCTTATCAGCTCTTGGGTGTACAGAGTACTTTGACTTATGGGCTTCATCCATTATCAGGGTTCTCACCTCACCCTTCAAAGGTACCTATATTCGATCCAGGTAGTACAAAGTTCCATCACTTTTTTGTTCCATCATCTTATCTAAACCTTTCTGTAATCCTGCAAACTCATCCACAGCCTCCTTCTGAGCCGCCAGTATCCTATCCTTGATACTCGATTGAAGGATCATATTCATAGCTCTAACTCTCTTAGGCTTTACTCTTTCCTTCCTACTTAGGGCATTAGCCACCACATTCGCCTTACTAGGATGGTAGCGAATTTCACTGTCATAATCACTAAACAACTCTATCCAACGACGCTGCCGCATATTCAACTCTTTCTGACTAAAGATATGATGAAGAATCTTATGATCCGTATAGATGACACTCTTTGTCCCATACAGATAATGTCTCCATATCTTAAGTGAAAACACAACCGCACCCACCTCTAAATTATGGGTAGTATAATTCTTCTCATGAATCAACTGCCTAGATGCATAGGCTATCACTTTACCTCTTTGCATTAACACACAGCCTAGTCCTATCCCGGACGCATCAAAATATACCACAAAGTGTTCCAGTCCATCAGGGAGAGCTAGAATAGGCGCATTACACAACTTATCCTTCAAGGTCTGAAATGCCGATTCTTGTTCCTCACCCCAATCAAAAGTCTTACTCCTCTGAGTCAAGATAGTAAGAGGCTTAGCTATCTTAGAAAAGTTCTCAATGAACCTACGGTAATACCCAGCCAATCCTAAGAACGAACGAATCTCGATCGGAGTTTTAGAGGCTTTCCAATTCTTAACAGCTTCAATCTTACTAGGATCCACATGAATCCCGTTACCATTTATCACATGCCCAAGAAACTGTACTTCTCTTAGCCAGAATTCACACTTAGAAAACTTAGCATACAGTTTCTCCTTTTTGAGCAGTTTTAAGACTAACCTTAATCTACATGCTTCTCTTGAGTCTTAGAGTAGATTAAGATATCATCTATAATTACTATCACAAACTTATCAAGATAAGGCCTACAAACCTCTTTATCAAAATCTATAAATTAGTGGTGCATGAGTCAGACCAAGGGCATTATATTGTATTAGGATTTTGTATAACTTAATTAAAATTTGTTAGTATTAAGAGGTAGTTCTGTAGTACTAATTGATATATACTGGTAGAAGGAATTTCTTAGTTAGTACTGGTAGTATTAAATAGTTAATTCTGTCTGTGTAATAGTTAAGTCTGCTTACGCAAAAGTTAGTTAGAGTTAAAGATATGCATGAGTTATCTTAGGAAAGATATGCATATATTTTTATACGCGGTTTTGTTAAAGCCTATTAGGGTTTTCCTTAGTGTATAAAAGGAACCCGGGCATAGTTGTTAGATATACAAATACATAGACTCATACATTAGAGGCATAGAAGTTCATAGAGAACAACAACATAGAAGATCTATAGTGATCATAGTACAATCTGTAATCTAGGCAGATTGAAGTTTATTAATATAAAAGTGTTTTGATAAACTTTGTTGTGTTCTTCTTTACATTATTGATTATATTCCGCATGATCAATAGTGGTTAAATCATTGTTTCATCATTGTTACTTTAGATTTATCTAAGGTATCAAACCCTTTACAAGCTAAAGGTTAAAGATCCATCGACTAAAGGGATCCTACAAGTGGTATCAGAGCTTGTAAGGAAACTCTAAAAAAGAAGAACTCCTTTTGAAGCAGATCTACAATCAAACCTGTAAGATGGTCATCTCCTCTTCTAGCTCAACAAGCTTTTCCAGTAATGAGGTACAAACATGTTCTAAAAAATGTCTTGAATCCTTTAATACTCTTTAAAAGAATTTTGATAATGAAAAGGAAAAGCATAATAGAGCTAGGTTAGAAATTCAGGGCTATGAATTAGCCTTAGAGTCTCTAGAAGCTAGGATTTTAGGACATGAAAAGAATGAGCTTGCTTGGAGGGAAAAGTTATGAGTTTTATAAACTTCTGACCTTAAATGTAGAGAGATAAAGATCAACAACCTTAACATAAAACTAGAAAAAGTAGTTAAGGAAAGAGATGAATTGAAACTCAAGATTGAAAAATGGGAAGGGTCATCTAAGAATCTCACCAAAATACTTAATAGTCAGATGAGTGCACATGATAAGAATGGGTTAGGTTTTGGCACACAAATTGATAAGTTGAGTAAATTATCAGAAACTAATAGTGAGAATAGTATGACTGTCTTTGAAGTAAGATCTAGTGATGAGGAAAGCACACTAGGAAATAGCAGGTTCACGTAAAGCATTGCTTTATCATGTGTTCCCCCCTCCCAATGTAGGGAACCACGTAACTCCAAGAGCTGATCTTTTCATTTGCTGGATTAGATGAGTATGCTATTAGAAACAAGACCATTGAGTCTAAGACACCTAAAACCACTAAGACTTTAGGTAACACAAATGATAAAAATGTTAAAAAACCTAAGTCTATAAATGAAAAAGTTGTGTCTAAGACAGGGTTTAATAGGGATGAGGTAATCATTGAGGATTGGACCTTAGATGATGAGGAGGATATGTGTCCTATTAATACTGTTAGTTCTGTTTAAGACCAACGTGACTAAGTGTTAGGAGTCTAAGTGTTGAAAATGGTGATTTAAACTTCACATAAAGAACGACTTGGTTTTAAGCAAAAGTACATAAATGTAAAGTTGTTTTTATTTGTTTGCAAAGTACTAACATTTGATAAAAAAGACTATGATTTCTATGAACAAAAGAGTCCTGAACCTAGGGTTAAGAAAGTGATCAATACTGGTGAGAGAATAGTTAAACCAATATGAAATAATACAAAGAGGGTAAACCATCAAAACTTTTCAAATAACATAAAATACCCTCATGCTAAAAAGACCTTTAACCCATCAGCAGTATTAACCAGAAAAGGTTTAGTTAATGTTGTCAAAACAAATGTTAATGCTGCTAGGTCTTTTAGTATTGTCAGGCCTGTTAATTCTGTTAGGCCTGTTAGTACTGCAAGGCCATTGGCCTCTACAATAGCATAATCTAACAGTGCTATTAGACCCAATCACCTAAAGTTAGACATTGTAAGACCAAAAGCCTCAAACTCACCAATCAAGAGGTCTTACAACACCCAACCAGTTTATAGACCTAAAAACTTAAAACCTGATGTTAAAACTTTTAGGGTCAAAAACATAACTACTGTTAGGTCAAGAGCAGTAGTTAGTAAAGGTAAGGTAGAAAATGTCCTGGAGAAGGCAAAATGGGTATGGAGACCAAAGGTGAATTACCAGGATTATGTGTACAAATATACTGGATTTTACATGCTCAAGAAGTTTGAGTATGTAGATCAAAAGGGATCACCTAAGTCAGTGATTGACTATGGGTCTAAAAGGACACTAACTTCCTTACTTGTTGTGCAGGGCAATCCAGAATATGTTTTACAAGATCATGCTGTAGTGGATAGTGGTTGCTCTAGCCATATGACAGGCAACAAAGCTTATCTTTCAGATTATGAGGACTTTAATGGAGGCTTTGTGGCTTTTGGAAGTGATCCTAAAGGAGGTAGAATCACTGGTAAAGCTTTAAACTTCTTGATGAAAGTCAAGTTGTACTTAGAGCTCCTAGGCAAGCACAACATGGTCGCTTTCCTGAAGAAACCAAATGAAAGTGTTGGTTTCACAGAGGTAGTGGATTTCCTCAAAGGTACATCTCTAAGGTATGCCTTAACTTGTAATCCTACTATCTATGACTCCCTAGTTAAACAGTTTTAGCAAACTGCCATAGTCAGAACACTTGCTAATGGGAATCAACAATTAGAAGCATCACAATAGACTCTAAAGAATATATATTATGAGGCATCTATCAGAAGCAAGCTTCAATTGGCGGATGCAACAGGGGTAAATAATTTATCTGATGCTGATATTTATGCTGGATTAGCCACATTGGGGTATGTCACTGAGGGCAAATTAACTTTTTGAAAAAAGAATTTTACACCCCAATGGAAATTTCTAATCCATCATATTTTACACTGTATAAGCCCTAAGTCTGGTGGATGGGATCAATTTGGTAGCACTATTGCTACTGCATTAATCTGTCTCTCCAGCCAATAAGGTTTCTAATTTTTCTAAGAATGATTTTTGATAGGGATGAGCTTCACAATATAGGGAGTAACACAATTTTTAATGTATCCAAGGTTTTTGTACAGTAAGTATTTTGGATATTTACAACTGAAAACAAAGGAAGGTATTTAGCCCTCACTTTAACTAAAAATATTTTTGCAAACATGAAAAGGGGCTATGCAGGGGATATTGTACCATTGCTGCCTGCTATGTTGGTAGGTGCAGCTGTGGATCAAGGTGAAGGCTCAGCATAACCAGCTGAACCCCAACACACACCTATTGATCAATCCCATTCAACATCTCAACACCTATTCCATACTCACCACTGTCTTTTTGTGTCTCTAGACTTTTTTTTTAACCACCATCTCATTTACTACCTCACTCAACACCACATTCACCACTCCTATCACCACCTCACTCACCCCCTCATTATTCACCACCCAGATCCAATGAAGCACCTCTCCATAAAGGTCACACTTCAGGAAGTGTTGAGGATAGAATGTAACTTAAAGAATTAATAGAACTTGTACCAAACCAGGATTGACAACTTAGAGAGAGAGCTGCATCAAACAAAGACAATTTATGGACAAGCAGTTCTCACATTGGTTGAGAGAGTCAAGATTCTAGAAAAGGGATTGAAGAGAAAGATAAAGAAGTTGATAATTTCTGAATCAGAAGATGAAGAACTAGAGGATCAGGGGAGGAAAATTAAGGATATAGATGATGATCCTCTAGTTACTTTGGTAAGGGAGTCGATGAAGGATAAAGATAAAGAGTTTGTGACTCCTACAAAAGGTTTAGGGGAGGCACAAGAGTCAGAAATTAGCCCTATAACTTTGGAAGCAGCAAAAACTTTGTCAAAGGTTGCTTCTCAAGGAGTTAGCAAAGGAAAATCAACAGATAAGGGCAAAAGATATAGGAGGAGAGCAAGGTCAGTAGCAAATGATATTAGTACTGGTATAGAGGCGCAGAGAGAAACTAATAATAGCTTTGATGATATTAATACTGGCTTTGTTGAGATTAATATTGGTAGTACTAAAGTTAGTACTGGTAGTATACCAGTTAGTACTGCTAGTAAAGTTGGTCAAAGAGAAGGAAAAGCTCCTATGATTGAAGAAGATATCCAGGCTACTCTCAAGACTAAAGAAACCAAGTTAAGACAAAAGGGAAGCTGGATTAGAAGAAGCAATCAAACTGCAAGCTCAACTTAGATGAAGAAGCTGCCAACAAGTTCATTTTGATGCCTTGATGGCTAAAAGGATGGTAGAAGAAGAAGCTTTATCAGAACAACAAGAGAAAAGAAAAGCTCAAGTTCAATTTGAAGCTCAATATTATACAGAAGAAGATTGGGATGCAATTAAAGCTAAGTTAGAAGCTAATGCAGAGTTGACAAAAGATGTTTTGGGAAAGGATTTTCCTGAAGAAGACTTTGCAAAAAGAATGGTAGAAATGGTGAATCAAATAAAGAAACATTTTGCAGAGGAAAAAGCAAAGGCAAAGAGAGATAAACCCATGACTCAGTCACAATTGAGAACATATATGTCAAACTATCTGAAGAATCAAGGAACTTGGAAGCTTTCACAGTTAAAGAAGTTGAGTTTTAAAGAAATTAAAGAAGAGTTTGATAAGTTAGTTCATCAGATTGGCACTTTTGTTCCTATGGAATCTGAAGCTAGTGTAAAAAGACAAGGTTATGTAGCTAGAACAGAAATTCAAAGAAATAGAAGAGTAGACACCAGGGTGCATCAATCACAAAAGAGAAAGATAAAGTTGTAAAGGATGAGGAGGCTGAAGTACTTGTCAAGAAAGTAGGAATGAGAAGGAAACAAAAGGCTAGAAAGGGAATAAAGATTGATAAGGCTGCACAGGATAAGTCAAAGGAGGAAAGAGAAGCTTTTATGAAAGAGAACATCAAAGGAGCTTCATCAGAATAAGAGGTTGGAGTAGATGCAATTCTAACAGCTACAAAACCTCCAAGCATTATTGATTAGAAGATTATCCCACAACCAGGACAAAAAGCTATGTATAAAATTATAAGAGTAGATGGTTCAGATAAGGTATACATGAGCTTTGGAGCTATACTCAGGGATTTTACAAGGGATGATCTAACAGAGCTTTATAGATTAATGATAGAGAAGTATGGTGCAAACAGACCTGAGGAAATATATGATAGAGTACTTTAGGGTGATCTTAAAACTATGTTTGATCCACCTTTTAGTGAAGACTTCATTTGGGGTTTGCCACTTCAACAAAAGATGATCAACTGGAAATACTATCCTACATGTGCAATTATCCTCTACCTTGACTTGGAAGCATCAGCTATCTACATGTTGGCAGATACGAAATATCCATTATCATGAAATGCTTACCAAGCTATGCTACAGATGAAACTTCAAGGAGGAACAATGGATGAAGTATGTTATCAACTCTTGAAGATGATGGAGAAGCAAGCAGGAATAAGAAAGTGATGAGTCTCTTAGTAGCAGTATGCAGATTTTGGAACTTTGGACTATAATGGAAGTGAGTAGGATTATTTAAGTGTTGGTTTAATCACCACACAACAAATGGTCATCAGTTCACCATGTCTAACAGACATCAAGAACTGGCTAGTCCAAGGCAAACGGCTTTGTAAACGACTTCTCAAATCCGTTTAGGGTTGACAGTTTACCAAAAATTATATGTTAACCCAATGCACCAGTGGTATAGCTTTAGAGAAGTATTGCGATCCTTGAAGTTGATCGAACATGTCGTCTATCCTAGGAAGTGGATAACGGTTCTTAATGGTCAACTTATTCAGTTCTCTATAGTCAATACACATCCTAAAGGATCCATCCTTTTTCTTAACGAACAATATCGGTGCTCCCCAAGGCGACGAGCTTGGTCGAATGAAACCTTTGTCTTGGAGTTCCTTGAGTTGTCCCGACAACTCCTCCAATTCAAAAGGTGCCAAACGATAGGGAGACTTTGCAACCGGCGTTGCTCCAGGGATTAACTCAATCCGAAACTCGATTTCACGAATCGGCGGCAATCCAGATAGATCATTCAAAAATACCTCAGGAAAATCTCTCACTACCACTATCTCTTCTTGTTCCTTCTCTTTAGCCTTAGCACTTATTAATTGCCCCATCTTTTCTTCGGGTTTCTCTCCTAATACTCTAAGCACCTTACCGTCTAGTAGGGGTATCCTTACCACCTTCTCATGAAAAATTATCTCAGCCTTATGGTCAAACAACCAATCCATTCCTATGATCACATCAAAACTCCTACTTCCAAAGGGTATCAAATTAATATCAAACTTATGACCTTCTATTTCTAGTTTGCACCCCCTAATAACTTTATCAATCTCTACTAGCTGCCCGCTAGCTATCTCAATCTCATAACTGAATCCTAAATCACTGGGCTCTATGTCTAACAAAGGTAGAAAAGTAGTGGAAACAAAACTATAGTCGACACTAGAGTCAAATAAGGTAGTGGCATAGTGATCGTTTAAAGTAAACATACTCGTCACGATGTTCGGGTCCTGGCGAGCCTCCTCTGCTCCCATCATGAATGCCCTACCCCTAGACTGGTTCCCTTGGTTTCCATAACCCTAACCTCCATTAATAGCCACAACTTGGTTTTGTTGGTTTCCCCCTGGCCTTTGAGCCTGATTTATCCTAGTACAAGCTGACTTGATATGATCGGTACTACCACACTAAAAATAGGTTCTAGCAACTGGGTTTCTAGCATTTATGGGGTTCACATTCCTAGGTGACACTTTACAATCTCTAGCAAAATGTCCTGGGCGGTTACAGTTGAAACAACTGCGACAAGGTGTCTCAGGTGAATGATGATAGCCACAGGCGATACACTTGGGTGCCGTACCCGTGTAACCTCCTCTAACAGGCTTTGCGGTCGAAGCGAAAGCATTTCCTATTCTAGTCCTCTTGTTATCCTCCCTTCCATTTCTATTCTTACTAGGTTCTCCTACATTTCCTCTCTTCTCAGGGTTCTTTTTGATTGACCCATTCCTAAGGGCTTCATCAATCAATGTGCCAGCTGACTGCACAGCTTTTCGGATGGTCTTTGGCTCCGTTGCTGCCACCATTCCCCGAATTTGTAGAGCAAGGCCATACACATACCTCTCAATCTTCTTACCTTCCGGGGTTACTAAGTGAGGAACTAACCTAGCCAACTTATGAAACCTATCAGTATACGCAGCATGGCCAGCCCCGACCATGGCGTGATTCCACAACTCAGTTTCTAGCTTTTGCATCTCATTACTCGGGCAAAATTCCTCCCTAGTTAAAATCTTGAAGTCTTCCCAAGACATACCTACAACGGCCTCTCGACCCTGTGTGCGAATCTCAGAATTCCACCACGTGAGAGCCTTACCAACAAATGAACCAGCTGAATACTTCACCCTCTGACTATCCCTACATCCACTCATATCATGAACTGACTCCATCTTATCAATCCAACGGGTATACACTATAGCATCTCCCTTACCATCATACTCATTTGGGTTACATGCTAAGAATTCCTTATAGGTACAACCCCTACGGTTATTGTCTTCAGTAGCATTCCTAACATCACCCTAGATGTGGTCATTGACGGTATCAGGGTTTTGGTTCCTACCAACTCCTTGACCTCTACTTTGGTCACCTACTTGGGATACAATAGTGAGGAGTAAATTATGCAACTATTATGCAATGATGGTGGAGAAGTTAGGGACTCCATCAACACCACCATTCACCTCACTACCCTGACCACCTACTTGGCCACCCGGACCATCATTCCTACCATAACCCTGATCACCAGAACGATCTCTAGTCCTACCACCACCTCTACCGGCTCATCCACCCGTTCCCCCTCCTCGTGATGCGGCAGCAGGCCGACCAGCACTTCGGGTTATCATCGTAGGCGGCATTATCTACATGAGGGAGAACATAGGCAATGTTAGGTAGGTGGGATGGTCAATACGCACAGGATAGCCTAGTATACTATATCGCACAACCTACAGTCCTAAGGTGTCAACACCGATTTGTGTGGACGAATATACTAGGTATGCGTGAGTCGTGATAGGTCCATAACTACGTTGGCCACCGTATTTATACTCGTATCCTTTCCCGGTTGTACTTAGTAATAGGCTCACACATTTCAATGAATGACCTAACTAACACTACATACCACATAACCACATAACCACGTAGATCCTATAATGCAACTATATGAAGGTTCCTAGGTTATAGTCTAGGCCAAACCACCTAGTTCTCTATAACCTTGGCTTTGATTACCATTCTATCACACCCCGTCATAGGCGGAAACACGGAAATGCGACATAATGATCAATCACAACACAAGATACAAAATAGAGAAATCTAAAATGCATTAATGAAAGTGTCATGATGACCATCAACCTCAATAACTTTGAGTGATGTCCCGAATCAAGAACACATCACATAGTCGCCAATTATTACAAACTTAAGCCCACACAAGGGTCCATGAAGTCTTATCTCGATCCACAAGAAAACCAAATCCATATCAAACATCAAATGCAAGACTTTTCAAACAAGATTTCTAAGGAATTCTCTAAAGTCTGCTACAAGCACCATACTCTAACGATCATTGATTTCACCTGAAAATGATACTCGAAAACTTCAACAATAATGTTGGTGAGCTCGTAGGTTTTGACTCAAAACCCAGTCGTTGTGCCAATATTTTCAATCAGTTGGACAATTGTGCTATATGACAGTGAATATATGCATACCAACCCATGACTTAGCATCCCCGCTAATCATGTACCAAGACCTAGCATCCCCGCTAGTCTTAACCAATGCGTACTAACGCTATTAGGGTCGCAACCACGATGACATACCACACCTAAGGCCTACCAGCTGGAGCAATTAGGGTGAAGAACACAACCATTGCATGCCAAACACAGTACATGCAAGTAAGATCACATTACACATATTCACATAGCAGTCATAAGCATATAGATTGTCTTAAAAAACGAAACCACGTTTTGCACATATCAGAAAACAGTTGAAAAGCATACTTTTGATTATCATTTTCCCCCCAACGAGAAAAACAGTAAAAAGTGGGGCTACGCGAACTCACCTCAAGCAAACAGTCTTCACAGAATTCTCAATATCACACAAGCAAAGGCAACAACGTCCGCACACGACCTAGTCCAGTTAATGTCCCATTTTAAATCATTTGTTTCCAAATAGTTTTCAACCATGATGCATAGAGGTCAGACGCTCGTTGTATGGTTATCTTAAACATTTTAGTGGTGTGATGGTTGAGGACATAACTCCAAAATACAATATTTATCCATATCTCAATACAATATACTTATACTTATACTATTTAAGAGTAATAGATAAGTAATATAGGTAAATATTTATAATATAATATTATAAATATATATTTTGATAAGTCCATTCGGTACACTTAGTTACCAAAATATATCGTTTATACTATACAAAATAGAACGTTTATGTTTGTAAAACATTTTGGGAAAGTTTTGAGAAAAATTATATTTTTTGTCTTTTAGTGAATTTATTAAAATAATAAAATAATATTTTATTATCAAAAATAAAGTTTACGTTTTAAGTAAAAAATTTAAGTATAGACTTTTTACAAAATTTCGGCATGACCCGTACGTTTAAATGACGTTTTCCAAGGTTATCAAACCTTATTTTCAAACAATTTCAACATTTCGACACTTTCCGAACCAAATTCCAAAAATTGCATTTCACCATGTTTACCAAGATACTTTATTAACATGACTTCCAATATGAATTCACAAATATATTCCACTTTCTAAAAGTTCGCCAAAACTCCAAAAATAACTAGTTACGGCTTATTGGGCTTTAAGGCCCAATAAGGGTCCATTAGACATTTTATAGATCCAAAATATGCTTTAAGCCCAAACCAAGGCCCAATAGTATATATAAGCTCAAATCAATAAGTAAGTAAGTAATCCGGACCACAGTAAGCCATCAATAAGCCATGGCTTATTGGTTACTTATTGGGCCGTGAGCCCATATGCTCTAAAATAAGTATATCAAGCTTAAAAATAAGCTAATAAGCTACGTATCATATTTGGTTATTACCATAAGATATAATATTAGTCCATAAAAATATGTCATACTAGGAAAATAACCAAGAATACCCTCCTTGTATTTTCCTTAAATTTTCGTGAGCTCATAAGCCCAAAATAAGCTATTCGAACACCTTAAATAAGCCATAATAAGCTAGATACAAAATAAGCTACATAGCAAACATATGTTTTTCAACCATCACAACCACAATATCAAAACTAACAAAACCTCATTTTTTTTCTTTTTGTTCGAACTAAACGCACCCTTAATACCCATTTGTAAACTTTTCGCTTTCGATTTTTAACGATCGGGCCGTACAACTAACATCTATGCATCACTAGCAACCCAGAAGTACAAGTTAAACATAAATTTGAAAGGCTTATAAAAATGGTCTTCAAAATAAATTTCGACGCGAACCGGACAACCCAAACGTTGTTTAAATGATTACACGAACACTAGAATCAACCCAAAGTATCACCAATCTTCTTGTTTTTGATCAAAAATTTGAAAATAAAATTTGTATGTGTGTTTGTGAGTTCGGACGAGCTAGGGAGAGAAAGAGAGAATTAGTGTGTGTGTGTTGGTTTGAAAATCACATGAAGTATGAGTTGTGAATGCATACAAAACACATATGTACCATGCAAGGGACCAAGCTTCCTAGAAAAATGCCATCCTTGTCTCTTTTTTTTTGCCTTAGAGCCGGCTAGGGAATCCTAGGGCTCGGGTGTTCTCATTTTGTGTCGGGATCACTTAAAAACTCGTGAAACTTGCTCATAAAATATTTCCTGAAGTTAGTTAACATTTTTATTCTCCTTAAAAATGTTTTTCCAATAACGTAGAGTATTTACCTGACATATTTTTATTTTTGACCTCCCAAAAACTCATTTGGACATTAACGGACATGTCGGGAGTCGTTTTTCGGCAGTTCTCAAAAATTCATGGGTCAACCACCCGGAACTTATAAAACACAATAGTATCCTCCAATAAGGCTTATTATACGCAATAAACCATGAAACGCTTCATATCTCATAAATTCATCACTGCTAACACGGTACGATATTCTAAATAACGGGCAAACGCCAAATAGTCTAAGGACTAAATTAGAATATTCAAAACACGAAAAGGGCAGGGGTTACACCGTGTACGAATATCAGAATTCTACCACGTGAGAGCCTTACCAACAAATGAACCAGCTGAATACTTCACCCTTTGACTATCCCTACATCCACTTATATCATGAACTGACTTCATCTTCTTAATCTAACAGGTATACACTATAGCACCTCCCTTACCATCATACTCCTTTGGGTTACATGCTAAGAATTCCTTATAGGTACAACCCCTACGGTCATTGACTTTAGTGGCATTCCTAACATCACCCTGGATATGGTCATTGATAGCATCGCCGTTTTGGTTCCTACCAACTCCTTGACCTCTACTTTGGTTACCCACTTAGGCTACAATAGTGGGGAGTAAATTCTGCAACTATTGTGCAATGATGGTGGAGAAGTCAAGGACTCCGTCAACACCACCATTCACCTCACTACCCTGACCACCTACTTGGCCACCCGTACCATCATTCCTACCATCACCCTGATCCTCAAAACGACCTCTATATCTGCCACCACCTCTACCGGCTCGTCCACCCGTTCCCCCTCCTCGTGATGCGGAAGCAGGCCGGCCAGCACTTCGGGTCGTCATCTTAAGCGGCATTATCTACACGTGGGAGAACATGGGCAACGTTAGGTAGGTGGGACGGTCAACATGCATAGGATAACCTAGTATGCTATATCGCACCACCTACAGTCCTAAGGTGTCAACATCGATTTGTGTGGACGAAAATACTAGGTATGCGTGAGTCGTGATATGTTCATAACTACGTTGGCCACCGTATCCTTTCCCAGTTGTACTTAGTATTAAGCTCACACATTTCAATGAATGACCTAACTAATACTATATACCACATAACCACATAAGCACGTAGATCCTATGATACAACTATATGAAGGTTCCTAGGTTATAGTTTAGGCCAAACCACCTAGTTCTCTATAACCTTGGCTCTGATTACGTAGATACTATATAACACATAACCACATAAGCACGTAGATCCTATGATGCAACTATATGAAGGTTCCTAGGTTATATATATAC
>BQNB010132714.1:0-18581 GCA_026074375.1 Tanacetum coccineum
TTTTTGGCATTTTAAGTCCGTTTTTGGTTATTTTAGCTTGTTTTTAATGGTCAAAGGTATGTGTAATTAAACACATACCAAGAGCCATTAAGCAATAAGTGGGTAAAGTCTCCATGAGCTATGTTTTAGTAAGAGCACCATTACTTATATCCTAAGATAGATTATAATCAACAAATGCTTGTTTTATGCGGATGCGCCTAATTGTGACAAAATTAGCATGTCTAGGTCTTAGGAAGAAGTACCGCCTAAGTCTAAGAATGATATGGCCTTCGAGATAAGACAATTATTGCACTAATAAACAAAACTGCGTTTTATCAGATTATTCATGGTTGATACGTTTTTCTTACATTAGTTCTCGACCGCTTCTCTATCGTTTGCTTGTCTTCTTGTGTGTGTTTATTGCTTTACTTATCATCAAAACCTTAGCTTAGATACCCAAACTCGTGCCAGTCTCTCAGGCTAAAACCCCCTTATCATTAGTTTAGGTTTAACTTAGGTCTTTCCTAAATTAGATTAATTTAGTACTAACATAGATAACTAAAATACTGATAGAACTAGGAATTAACGCTTTCGCTCTTAGTGATCGACACCCTACTTACCAACGAAGCTACATCTTGACCGGGTACACTGCCCGTTAAAGTGTTGTTTTTAGGTATAGTCGGCATAAAATAAATAGTAAAACTTGATACATAAAATACCTACACACAACGACACATCATTTTTGGGCCGATTGCTGGAGTGAAGTTGTTTAATTCTTATTTATTAGTGTTTTAGTTTAGTTTAGTTTAGATTAATTTGCATATTTGTGTGTTTGTTTTGTGTGTTTGATTTTTGCATTGTATATTTTTGCATATTGTGTGTTTGTGTGTGTTTCTGCATTATTACAGTTCACTGTAATTTTTCTGAGTCGAATACCCAATACGGCGTATTCAATTTATTGGATACGGCGTATAAATTTTTTCAAACCAATACAACGTATTCGACTCTATCATCAATACGGCGTATTCAGTTCACTGAATACGGCGTATTAAGCTATTTGACAGTTTTCTTTCCTAGCAAATTTATTACAGGTTAAAATGGACGACACTAATATTACTATAGAGGAGTATATCAGTCTTAAGGAGGAAAAAGCTCGTAGGCGTGGTAAGGTGTATAACTGGGAAACTGCTATGTATGGTAAGATCTGAGATAATGAAGACGTTCACGACCTAGGATCTGTTGAAACTGAATTCCCAGCTATATTCTTTAACGACACGTTAACATCTGAAGCAGCACTCTTGTGTGAGCCTACAGTAAGTTCTCTTACTGATGAAATTGACTTTAGAATATCATTTGACGAATCCGACGATGAAGATTGCACGGTAATTTTTGACAAAAATTCATTTTCTTACAAAATAATTTCTGTCAACAATTTAAAAACGGATTCGGAAAATGATAATGATAAAGTCAATATGCCTTTGCTTCCATCACCCAAGCCTACGGTCAGTTATTTTGATGATTTAGACTTCTTTAAAGATTTCGAGAATGAATTTCCAGCCATTGTTTACAATGATGCTCAAACGTCTAAATCAGATTTATTAACTGAACTTATTTTAAGCCCTCAACATATCGATGAATTTAATTTGAAAGATGAAACATCATTGTCTGGATGTGATGAAGAGGAACAAAACTAATTCGTTATGGATCTATTTTATTTTACGAAAATTTATCCGTGATCAAAATAGGAAGTGGACTATGATGCTGATAAATCGATATTGAACACTCTTCGAGGGATTTATCTGTCATACCATTACCTAATGTAATAAATAACAATGATCGAACACGCATGTCTATCCCGACGTTCCAGGTGTGTATGTGTGCTTCGGCTGCCTTGTTGGAGTGGTACTTCTGGTGATAGATTGGAGAATGATCAAACCGTATGCCTTTCCATACAAAAACCCATATTTACCTTTATAAACTTGTTACTCCTTGGCTTTTGTGGTGGAGATGTGTATCCTTGCCAAGCTTATGATAGAATACTTGTCATGACTGAGCAATTAAGCGATTTAGTTACATGTTACCACGTAGATTAGTTGAGTGATTTGAGTGTTTTCATCTTCTTATTTCGTGAGGTGTTTGATTGTGTACTTATAAAAGATCAAATAAGTGCTTTAACAGAAAATATCCTTAGGGATGCATTTTTATAAACTTCTAAAGGCTGCTTGAGGGACAGTCGGAATTCATGTGGGGGGTATTTGATGACATCAAATACCGTCTTTTTATAGCATCATTTATCCATGAATTAACCATTTGTATAGTTAATGTAAAGAATGTTACTTAACTCGTTTTATATTTGAGAATTGCCAGTATTCTGGAGAATTAGTGAAAGATAGCAAAAGGCGCCACTATTCTGGGAGCTTAACTGATGATATTTTGAAGATTATATTCTGCAGACAAGACGTGTATCCATCAAGAAGATACGGCGTATCCGTGCCTGCACTCACCAAAGACCACAAAAGGAAAGAAGATCAATATGCCGTATCCAGAGAGACTCAATACGCCGTATTCAAGATATGGATATAATATAATATTCTAGAAGATATCAAGCGCGGTCCCTACTCCAAGAAATCCCTAATACGCCGTATCCAACTCATGGATACGCCGTATTCAACCGACTTCCAGACCTTAAAAAATAGAAAACTCACAAAAAAACGAGTTTTAAGTATGCTAAATCAAATTTCTCGAACCCTAAACCATATAAAAGTCGATTTTCAAGGAGAGAATATGCGAAGAGGTCAAGCCACGTATTCCAATATAGAAGACAAGGGTAATTCCAAATAACTTTAGTAATCGGTTCGTTTTATTGGAATCATCTTAATCGGTTAGTTACCTTGGCTAAATCTTTCCTTATGAATTTATTATGACGTTTGAAGGCTACTACTTTGGGTTACTAGCCATTCTCATGAAAGCTTAGAATGTTTGGTATTTGTTTGTCCGATTTCTGATTTATCGTTTTGAACGTGCTTGTTTATGGTTTTATCAATTTATATTGTTTACGCACTATTGTCTTCGATTCTCATTAACTGGATCTAGTAAAGCAGAACCAGTAGGATTCGAGTCTGAGATAGCTCTCCATTCGTATTTATAACATCTAGAAATCATGCGTATCACGAATATTGTCCTTCTAAGTCTTGTGTTAGGATACGCTTCGGGCTTAACTAGTTACTTGGATTTGCTAAAAGTTTATTGATCATGTTGACTTGAAGGTGAAACTAGATTATTCAACAAAATAACTTTCTGATTCAATGGATATAGTTGGATCGTGGACTACTAGTGTATAATTTCCATTACGCGGGTAGTGGGTTAAGTCTCTATGAGCTAGGGTTTTCACAAGATCACCATTGCCATACTCCTACGATCGACAATCCACAGCCCCTCCGGCTGCATTTCTGCGGGATGCATAATTGTGGACCAAAATTACTGTGTCTCGGTCTTAGGATGAAGAAAACGCAAAGTCTCAGCCTGAATCATGCACTCGACGAGCAGAAATCATTGTACTAAATAAACAAACCAATGTTCTAATCGGATTAATAATGGTTAATACAGTTTTCTATCATTAGGCTCGACCACTCTTTTATCTTTTGTTAATTAGCTTGCGTGGGTAAAAGTGCCCTGGATAAATTGTAGTCATCAACCAAACCGTGCTAGTCTCTCAGGTTGAAAAACTCTCTTTTCCCGTTAGAATTAGGATTAGACTAACATAGGTTTAGAATAGAGTTAACATAGATTAGATAACGAAGATATTAATTAAATTGAAAGATTTAACCTCACTCTCAGTGATCGACACTCTACTTACCACGAAACTACTACCGATCGGGTACACTGCCCGTTAAAGTATTATTTTTGGTTGAGTCGGCAAAATATAAATTTAAAACTTAAAAACATTAAAAAAAACAACCCTACACTACAACACATCAAGTTTTTGGCGCTGTTTCCGGGGAATGAAGTTGTTTAATTCTTGTTTTTATTAGTGTTTTAGTTTAGTTTTAGATTAGTTTGCATATTTGTGTGTTTGTTTTCTGCATTGTATATTTTGCATATTCTGTTTGTGTGTGTTTCGTATGATTCAAAGTACGCTGTAGAATTTTTTTAAACCAATACGGAGTATTCAATTTATTGGATACGGCGTATAAATTTCTTTTAAACCAATCCAGCGTATTCAACTCTATCATCAATACGACGTATACAGTTTCACTGAATATGCCGTATTAAGCTATTTGACAGTTTTATTTCCTAACAAATTTATTACAGGTTAAAATGGACGACCCCAACATTACTATGGATGAGTATATCAGGCTTGAGGAAGAAAAAGCTCGTAGACTGGGAAAGTGTTTAACTGGAAACTGCTACGTTTGGTAAGATTTGGGATAATAAAAACGTTCACGACCTCGGGCTATGTTGTACTGAATGCCTGTAATAGTAATTTAAAACGGCGTTAACTTTTAAAGCTAGCACTCTCATGTGAGCCTACGGTAAGTCCTCTTAACGATGAAATTGACTTTAGAATATCGTTTGACGAATCCGACGATGAAGATTGCACGGTAATTTTCGACAAAAATTCATTTTCTTAAAAAATAATTTTTGTAAACAATTTAAAAAAGGATTCAGAAAATGATAATGATTAGGTCAATTATGCCCTCTTGCTTCCATCACCGAGCCTACGGTCAGGTATTTTAATTATTTAGACTACTTTAATGATTTTGAGAAAGAATTTCCAACCATTATTTACAATGACGCTCTTACGTCTAAATTAGATTTCTTAACTGAACCTGCTCTGAGTCCTCAACATATCGATGAATTTGATTTGAAAGATGAAACATCGTTGTTTGAATGTGATGAAGATGAACAAAACGTTTTATACTTTAATGATCTATTTCTTTTTAACGTAATTTATCCCGATGATTCAAAATCGGATGAGGACAATGATGATGATAAAATTGATATTGAACACTCTTCGGGGGATTTATCTGTCATACCATTACCTAATGTAATAAATAACAATGATGGTGCCTATGCACATGCGTCAAATAAGCTTTTGGAAACTAGTTACGATACGTCAAGTAAATTTTTCAAAATCGAAATTTTTATCAAGGAATTATGTGTTAATATCGTGACTTAGAATTTTCTTAACAAAGGGATGCAACTAATTTTTATAATTAAAAATTTGTATGTGCCATTTGGCATCCCGTTCGACCCCAAATTGTTTTATAAGGATGGGATTAAATTGGGCACGTCTAACTTAAAGACTATTCTGTCAACAAAAGTGCTTGCCGGGAGACAACCCGGAATGTAATTTTCAATTTTTTTGAGTCTGTCTTCCTAGACTGTCTATATGGCGTATCCAAACCTCATGGATACGGCGTATCGACTATCTGGACGTTATCCAGTCTTTATTTTTTAGCACAGTCAATACGGCGTATTCGTTAAACGAATACAGCGTATTCGACACAGGTATCAATACGGCGTATCCTGGGGAATGGATATGGCGTATCGACTTCCTGTATAATTTTAGGTATTTATTTCGAGTATAACCAAACGAATACACGGAGATAGAATTGCATTTGTTTTCTGAGAAATTTACACAGAACCTCGTGAAAGAAATATCGACGAATATTGGTGTAGAATCTATGAATCTGGAAACCTCGAAGTGTTGGAGTCTTGAAACCTCAAGGCGGCTGTTTAACACACAATCTTGCTCATAAACACAACTTGGAGAATCTACCGAGCAAAAATCAGGGGAGTTTCTCATTCTAATTCTTTTTAAATTCCTGTATTTAATGTTTTATCTATACAACGAGGATGTTGTATAATTCAAGGGGGGCTGGAATTAGAATGTTTACTTGTCCTAATTTTTCACAATAAAATGCTTAAATTATGCTCAAATTTAAAAAAATTTCAAGCATACTTTTGTGAATTACATGTTACATAACCCGCACACAATAACCCTTGATAGATATTATGAGGATTTAACTTTCCTTTCTAAATGTTTAACCCAAAATTCCACTAAATATGAGTGTGCGGAGATGTTGTAACTTTAGAACTGGGCTGGTATATCTATTCGAGACCACAATATTGAGTATTTGGATTTATTGGAGTAGGTAGTATTGTTTATTGGTAAATTTTTAGGTTACACCCAAAGGCCTTTACATGGTGTTTGTGTTTTTTTTAACAAACTACACGGATAGGTAACCTCCCGTTAAACCCTTTTCCACTCTCATCTTTAGAGTGAAGATCCACTAGAACAACCCGTAGAGCCAATCCTTTAGGAATTTACACCAACTATTTGTTTTGTTACACCCTTACACCTTAACCTACCCTGTTAGATTAAGTTTAATTTACAGTTGCTAGTTGCTTAAAGTGTAAAGTTTGTATTTTCCGAGTCTTGTGTCATTTTCTATCTTTGGTGCGGTTGGAAATTTGCACATTGCAAATGGGAATGTATATTTGCAGTCAAAGCTCATGTGATTTTACTACCGTCGCAATTAATGGTGAATCCGAAGAACGAACAATTACCGAAGAAATTATCCGGAATTATTATGATCGTGAAGATGGTGAAACCACATCGAGATTTAAAGTATAGTTCGAAAAAAATCAGAAAAATTGCAAAAAAAAAGAGAAGGAAAGTTTAAAGATAATAGTTTCGCAACTACCAAAGGAATTACACGAAGGATCAATTATTCGTTGATACGTCTAAGAAATCAACGATGTAGAGTATTGTATAAAGTGGAAGATATCACCACTTGCCTTGTAGAGTATGTAAAGTTGATGATTGGGAAGTTGACCGTTACGGGAACGCCAACTTAGGTTGATTGTTTTTTATCGATGATCAAAGAGTTGTAACTAGTTTGGTGTCTTTTATGGTAACGGTCAGGAAAAAGAGTCTAGCCCACCCACCCCCCCCCCCCACACTCTTCTGCAACTTGTACTTTAGGCTTTAATCTATTTGTTTCTTGATTATTACTTAACAACAATTTACTTCCCTATCACCTAATGATTAGCCGTTGGTTTTACGCGAATGGGGATTCATACGAACATGCATGTCTATACCGGCGTTCCGACCATGTATGCATGCTTTGTACCTTGTTGGTTTATGACTTTTGGCAAAAGTTAGAATGTTTCCTTCCCTATTATCATTCTTCATCCTAAACCGTTGGTTAAACATCAATGGGATGTGATCGGAACGTATGTCTATCCGGCGTTTCGTCGGGTGTGTATGTGTGCTTCAGTGCCTGGTTGGATTGGTACTTGTGGTTGAAAGATTGGAGAATTATCAACCGTACGCCTTTCCCACACTCAAAAACCCAATATTTACCTATATAACTTGTTACTTCCTGGTTTTGTGGTGGGAGATGTGTATCTTGCCAAGCTTCTGATAGATACTCGTCATAACGATTTTCCCGAGCAATTTGAAGCTATTTAAGTTACATTGTTACGACATAGATTAGTTGAAGTGTTTTGAGTGTTTTCATCTTTCTAATTCGGTGAGGGGTTTTGGTGTGTACTTGTAAAAGATAAATAATTGCTTTAGTGGAAACTTCGTAGGGATGCATTTTTATAAACATCTACAAGCTACTTAGAGGGACAAGTAGGATTCCAAGTGGGGGGATATTTTGATGAACATCAAAAACATCTATTTTATAGCATCATTTATCCTATGATTTAACTATTCTGTATAGTTATGCAAAGAAATATTACTTATGTTTATATTTGAGAATTGCAGTAATTATGGAGTAATTGGTGAAAGATAGCAAATGGTTGCGCATTCTGGAGCTTAAGATAATATTTTGAAGATTACTATTCTGAAGGACCATATGTTGTATCGATAAAAAGATTTACGGCGGTGTATCCGAAGCCTTGCACTCACCAAAAACCACACATAAGAAAGAAGCTCAAAATACACGTTTCCATAGAGACTCAATCGCAGTATTTAAGATAGGGTAATAATATAATATTCTGGAAGATATCAAGTGTGGTCCCTACTATGAGAAATCCCTAACACGCGTATCCAACACATGGATACGCCGTATCCAACCGACTTCCAGACCTTATAAATAGAAAATTCAAAAATGAGTTTTAAGTGTGCTAAATCATATTCTTGATTCCTAAACCATAAAAGTTGATTTTCAGAGGAGAAGAAGAGCAGAAGAGGTCAAGAAACGTATTCCATTCCATAAAAGACAACGTATAATTCCATATAATTTAGTAATCGTTCAGTTTTTTGTATCATTCGTTAACTCGGTTAGTTTACCTTGGCTAAATAATTTCTCTTGTATTTATTATGACGTTTGAAGGCTAATACCTTCGGGTATTAGCCATTATCATGAAGATTTGAATGTTTGGTATTTGTTTGTCTTGATTTCTTGATTTATCGTTGAGTGCTTGTTTATTAATTATCAATTTAACGTGTTTACGCGCTTTTGTTATGCGACATATCAATTTCAACTAGATTAGTGAAGGGACAAGTAGATCTGGTGTCGGGAGAGCTCTCCATATAGTAATTTTTAATCTAGAATACATAGTATCAGAATATTGTCTTTAAGTTTGTGTTAGATACGTTCGGGCTTAACTAGTTTAATTTGATATGTGGCTATGGTATTGGATCGTGTTTACTAGAAGATAAACCTAGATATTCAAACAAATACGTTTGATTCCATAGGATAGGTGGACAAGGTGGAAACTGTTTAACTAGTTTTTGTTTTTTTTTTAAACTTACCTTAAGCTGGTAGTAGGTAAAAAGTCTCTATGAGCTAGGGTTCTTGTTTTTAACAAGCTCCCCATTTGCTTAATCTTAAGATAGATTGTAAAAAAAAATCAGCAAATAAGGATTGCTTATGCGGATGCTTTAATGTGACAGAATTAATGTGTTAGGTCTTAGGATGATGAAACAACTAGAGTCTAAGATGATATGCCACCTCCGAGAGAAGAAATCATTGCACCTAATAAATAAACCAAGTTCTAATCGGATTATAATGGATAATACAGTTTCTATCAGTAGGTTGACCGCTCTTTATTTTTTGTTAATTAGCTTCGTGGGTAAAAGTCGCCCTGGATTGAAGTGTAGTCAACAACCAAACCGTGCCAGTCTCTTAGGCTGAAAAACACCCTTTTCCCGTTAGAATTAGGATTAGACTGACATAGGTTTAACATAGGTTTAGAATAGAATTAACATAGATTAGATAACCAATGTCACACTGCCAAACAGGGCCTAGACGGAATACGTGTCCGAGGGCGTGACGTCATCATATTTCGAACACAAGGCACGAGAGAACGACCACTAATGGACGTTTTGAAAATCATAACTCGTTGCATTTTTTAAAAATAGATAAGTTTTATAAGATTCAAAAGAAGTTAAACATTTACGGAAGTGTAAGTAAAATGTAGCGAAAGCATAATTAAGTTTTGAAAAGTCAACGAGTATGAATGAGGAATAAAATCTTGATAATGGTATCATATTGCACGTAGACTCCACATAGCACGTCAAGAAGTCCAACGCTAATAACCTGAGAAAAACATGCTAAAAACGGTCAACATAAAGTTGGTGAATTCATAGGTTTAAGTAAAACATTTACGAAAAATCAAAACGGGTTAAGTGAATACTGCCTTACTCGCAGATTCATAAAAAGTATTTAGTAATCGGAAACGTCCAACCAAAGTAGTATGGACCACAAGACTTCAAAACGTATGCGACAATTATAACAGATACAACTTCACATAAAAGGGTATTTACGTTGCACTAAGCCCATGACACCGAAGCTAATAATGAAAGTAGCAGATAACATGCCAAGTAATTGCTCGCCCATACAGGTGTCCGACCAAAGACTACCTAACCAGTTTCGACATGACATATATCCGTTTATCGGGAGCCCCGTGGGTACTGAGCGCTACTCACCCGGATAGGGATAATTAGTCCCAATAGATCTATTTATTCACTCGCGCTCCCTCAACCGGTCCTCCGGTCTAGAAATTGACAGTTCATGATAGTTCGGGCAATAGTGGTCTAAACGCTACTTAGGCAACACGTAAATAGGGGGATATCTCTTGTTTAGTACTTGCGTCCACCTCTTCCACATTCTTTCTGCCGAGTTTTAAAAAAACAAACAATGTTTTCACCCAAGTTTAAAAAATGTATTCAAAACGAGTAAGGAGTAGGGCTATGAACTCACCTTGATGTTGCAGAGAAATCGGCAGAAATTGCAAATAATAAGCACAGCACAAACGGAAAACGAAACGGCTCGACCAGAAGATGCAGCTTAACTTAACGGCTAAGTCCCACTAGCTTAGGACGATGAATTTGGGTTTTTCGATGGATGGGTACATCAACGGGACACGTTGATAAAGGATTGAGGTTTCAAGTTGTATAAGTTTGGTGGTTGGTTAAATAAAACAAATCGAAAAGTAAACGCAAAGTATGTAATATATTCCGTATATATTACATATAAAAATGAACAATTATATAATTCATGTGGTGAATTATATAATAAAGACAAACAACCAAAAGAATAAGTCATAGTATATAATACTTTACAATTATTATATAAGAAACGTGAGAAAATAATTGGAGCAAAATAATTTGACACGTGTTCGGAAATCACCAATTTAATTAATAAAAGTTCTTGCATAAAAATAAACGTACATTTTAAGTTACGAATTATGTTAAACGATGTTTGTAAAGTTTCTACAAAAGTTATGATTTTAACTTTTAGTCGAAAATTTTAAAATAGTATTTTATAATTTAGTGTTTCGTTACGCGTTTTAACTAAACTAGTTGTCTCGTTTGTAAAAGTATAGCTTTTGTTTATTTACCGGTTTATTGTATCATTACAAATTAATATATTAATATAATATCGTTCTTTTTATCGGTTTTCTAAATAAATATAGATAATTTTTGTGAAAACTACTAAGGACATAAATTTTTATAATTTAGGCACTGACTATGCGTTTATACAACGTTTCGTATATTTTACAAATTTACGTTTTCCACTTTTAATCAAACCACTTGTTGCAAAAATACGCCGTGTGTCATATATATATATATATATATATATATAGACAAGATCGGAAGAGAAACAAAAATAAATAAAACTAAACACACCCCATTTGGGGGCTGCTGTCCCAAACGCATCCTTTAGGGTGGTTAAACAGCAAACCAAACGCTCTCGTTGGAGCTGTTAACCCCAAAACCAAACACCCTTGCTAGGTTGTTAAATCCAGAACCAAACACCCTTGTTGCTACAGTAAAAACACAGTTCCAAACGCCCCGTTTGGGCAGTTTAAACGCATAAAAAAAACACCATTATTTGGGTGTGGTCTTCAAACCGAAACACAAGAACCAAAAAGAAAACTAAATTAAACAAAAATGAAACATGCTTAAACAACACAACCACACAAATTAGTTATTAGTTTTTATAAAAATAAGAACCATCCAAACTCGAATAAGAGGGGTGACAGTGGTGGTGGTTTAGACGGCTATGACGTGGCGACGATGGAGGTGGTGTTGGTATGCGGCCGGTGGAGGTAGGAGATGGTGGCGGTTGGTGGCTGACGAGGGGGTTGCAGGCTGTGGTGGCGGTGAAGGGTGGAGGTGACGATGGTGGCGTCAGTGGGGTGGTGAAGGTGACGTGATGATGTTGGCGAGGTGGTTTAGGCGTGCGGCAGTAGAGGTGGCGATGGTGGAGCGAAGGTGGGTCGATGGTGGTGGGGCGATGGCGAGGAGATGGTGAAGGTGGTGGAGATGGTGATGTAGAGCCTACGGTGGCGATTGGGAGGGGGTGGCGTGGGTGGTGGTAGGTTGACGTCGGAGGACTTCGGCGTGAAGTCGCCGAAAACTCGCTGGAGCGGCGCCGAAAAGAGAGGAGAGGGGAGGGAGGAAGTGTGTGTGCTATGTTATCATAAGAATGAGATGAAACCCTAATAGGGTTTGGTATTTATAATTCTGAAAGTTTGAAAAACAAAGTGTAAGATGTATAATAGTTGAGGGGCTTTCGAGTAATTATTAGCACAGGGACCTGGGGAAGTGTAATTTTCGTTTTTAAATATTGGTTCGGCCTCGTTTGAGATAGTTCACTACGGACGATTAAAAAACTCGAAAAATTACGTCGGTTGCGCTCAAGAGATTTTTCCACAAACATGAGTTATTTACACCACTGTATTTTTATAAATGTTTTTATAAAAAATATTTAAAATTATTAGTATTTATTTGGTACATTGTGGTCTGTCGAGGTAAGCTTTGTCCGTAAATTAAAACTTTATTTTGAACATTCGCGTTTTTAAATAAACACTTTTGAATAAAATATTAAATAATTTATTAAATATTTTTATTTAATAAAAAGTGATGATTAAATATAAATTTATTATTTTGTGTCGGTACGCTTTGTGTTCAAAAATTTGCGGAGGGTATTTAGTCATTTTCTGACTTGGTTTCGTTGTCTCGGGTAAAACTGGAAAGTTGTCCGGAATGTCGTTTTATGTCAAACGCTAGTATACCCATAATTAATAACTCACTTTGGAGGGTCGTTTTTTATAAGTCTACTTAGGAGTAACATATATTTTCTCGTTTTCAAGTCAAATAAGTTTGAAAAATAAATTCGTAAATGGGAGCTAATAATAAAAATTATGATTCATTATTTAAATAAATTTTGAAAAATTGCCGGTTAGGCGGTAATCGTTTTTATGTGACAATTAAAGGTCAAAAGTCAAAAAGTCAAGTCGGACCTAAAAAGTCAAAGGGTAAAATAGTCATTTAAAATATCAAAAATTACCGGTTGTGACATTACCTACCCCTTAAAGGAATCCCGTCCCGGGATTCGATTTTTGTTAACCGATGGTGTGACCAAGAAAAGATTTAAGATTTACTAAATCAGTTTTGAACATGACGTTGATAACTTTATTCAGCAAAATTTGATGTTTCTACACTTCTCATATACATAAATTTTGGCTAGGTTTGACCAGGATATATAATCCATCAGAATAGGTATTTTAGCAAAATATCATTACAAGCTTTATGATTGATATAAACGCATTATAAAGAAAGTCTCTTAATATTGAAAATATCAAAAGAGAGAGTGTAAACGCGGGGGTATATCTATGTAAGGGTTTAAACGTTTAAGGGCAGAGTCTAGTTTCTGATATCTGTAGGGTTTGACGGTTAACATCGGGGGAGGCTAAAGGACGTAAGTATTCAACTTACTTAGGAAGTACGAGGATGTATCGTGACTCAACTCACCGTAAGCAAACGATGCGAATAGGGTATAACCGAACGGCTCTAACCACGATTTAATAAATAGATGTGCCGTAGAACGAGAAATAATAATAATAACAAAGGAACGTTGTACACAACGTTTAATAACGAAATAGACAACCATATATATATATATAATATATATATATATATATATATATATATATATATTATATTATATATATATATATATGATATATAATATTTATTATATATATTATGTGTGTGCTTGTTATGTGTGGTGTGTGTGTGTGTGAGTGTTTGTGTGTGTGTGTGTGTGTGTGTTCGTGTGTGTGTTGTTTGTGGTTGAGTTTAGTCAACAAAATGGGTTTTTTTACGAACTTATTAAGATATATGGAGATGTTACGAGTTCTTACGAAAGTTACTATTTATAAAAAGTTTCCATTAGGAAAAGTTGAAAAGTGTTTAGTTTCGGGATGTTAATAATATCCCCTATTTTAATCGTTTCCAAATTTCCAAAAACGAACTATTGAAACCCTATCTTTAACCAAAATACCTAGCTTGCAAAATATATATATATATATAATGTTGCTATATTTAGAAATGACTAATGACAACGACTTATCATTTTTAGAAAAATTCCTAAACCTTCGTTTTGATATTAAGAAGCTCCACGAATATTTTCAAAGACTTTCGACACTCAATAAACCTTTCGAGACATTTTTTTTAACGTCCGTTTTCCCTCATTTAAAACTCGGACCAACAACTATATTTTTATAAATCACTCATGGATTTGACCATAAGGCCACAATATTTTTCCAAACTATCCAAAATTCTTTTACGCCAAAACTAATCAACCAAATTCATTATAATTCAAACTCAACCTCATCGCCATCTTTGTTGCAACTCACAAATCTCACAACCTCTCAACAAGACAATTTATATATCTGAAATCATCAAAATCTTTATTAAAATAATTATTCATTATAATAAATTTGAAAATCATAGCACAAACATATGGAGTCGTAAATCAAAAGTATAAGAATACGCAACAACAATAGCTATAACAAACGGTGACAGAATGCGGAGAGTGAGGACATTTTGAGAAACATTATCCCCAGAATAAAGGTCAACGATTTGAAGGAGCTCGCGGGAGAGCTCAGGTGATACGTGACGAAATATCGTACTCAGTCGTTAGTTCGTGGATAAATCAAATCCATTAGCTCAAAAGTGCACAAGTCGGTTAACTCCACAAACAGTTTATGATCGCAAGGTTTTGTAACGGCAAGAGTAAAAATTTTAAGAGAGGTCTTAAGGTTCTGCTGAATGGTAAGACACGATCGCGTTTCTAGATATTTTTAACGGATTCCGGTGATTATCGGGTTCGAGTTCATACTCATGTCATATCGGTAGTGTTCCCAAATCTTTAGGTCGTGTGTCGAGTTGTTCTTCTCATGAACTTTCAGTTGATGGTAGCTAGTCCTTAGGTCGATTTTTGAGTAGACGCTACATCCTCGCAGTTGATCGAAAAGATCGTCTATACTAGGTAACGGGGTAACGGTTAGCTGTAAAATATTTCGAAAGTCCGTGTACATCCAGAAGGATTCCATTCAAAGGTTTTTATCGTTAAGAGGATCTCATAATTCGACGTGGATTTCCGATCTCACTAAAGGTAAGTAAATAATGAAGAAAATCCTTCTGAGTACAAATGGTTATAATCCAATCTATAGTTATATGCTCATTACAATCTAGAACTTTCAATCCGTAATTTCCATGAAACAGGTAAGCATATTTAGTCCTCTCGGCTAAGGTTTGGTGTTTCCCACAAGCTAAGTTAAAGACAAGCTACTTAGTTGTGACCATACGGATACGAATACTGACTGACACGACTCGTGAATACGCACGCAAAATATTAATAAAACACAAGTACAATATAATCTTGTTGACAATGTAGAGGAAAGAAAGAAAAAAAATATATATATAGAGATGGAACATAAAGGTAATTTGAAATTTTTTTGTGGTGACTACTCCCAGCATAGCATGGTCGTTCCTGAATTATACATAGGTGACCAGGCTATGCATAATTTAGGAACTAACGATAAAATGCTCATTTCGTCAAACTAATGTTATGTTAAAAAAAATCTTATACGGTATAAACGATATAGTTTATAAGGTAGCAAAACAGTTCGTGGTAATGAAAACAAGGTAGTTTATATAACGACACAAGGTATTTTGTAAGATAACAGGAAATGTTTTATGAGGTGATAACAAAATAGTTTACAAGAAAGTTACGTGATGGTTTATAATGTAATGGTAACAAAGGGTTTACAACTTGACAACCTAATAATTTATAAAGTGACAACGTAATTGTTTATAAAAGACACAAAGTAGTTCATAAGATGATGACGACATAGTTCATAAATTGACAACGAAATAGTTTAAAAATGACAATGAAACAATTCATTAAGTGACAACGAAATAGTTTGTAAGATGACTGCAAGGTAATTTACAATAGGGTAGAAAAAAGAGTTTATAATTATTAACTGTAAAATAGTTTATCAATGGGAAAAACGAGTTAGTTCATCATTGAATAGTCCAAACAAGTTAATGAGGTAATAGTAGGATAATTATAAAATGTTGACAAAATGGTTCATGGAATGATATCAAAATAGTTTATAAGGTGTTAAAATAAACAAGAAGCTATCAGCAAACGGTTTGTAAACTGGTGTAAAATAGTTCATAACGCGACAACAACTATGTTTATAAGACGACACTAAAATATTCATAGGATACCATCCAGTTAGTTAATAACAATAAGACAGTATTACATAATAATAAGTGTAATGGGTTCTAAGGCCCCCGGTAAAGGATATGCTTACTTATATTTACTAGAGAATTAAAGTGTAACTAACAAAATCGTCATGACACAAATTAAACAAATGATTTAGGAAAATCCACACAATACACGAAATTCACAGGTAAGTACTAGTGCAAAACTCTTAAAGATTACAGTCTAAGTCTACTTAGGTTTCACTAGATAAGGAAAAATCTCTCCTTAAACATCAGCGTTATCTTTGACGGTGTTAGAGCTCCAACGAGTTTTAACCTCCTAAATACAGTTCACACGGTTCAGATTTCTAATTTGCCACTATGGCCTCTAAGTTGAATATCGAAACGGGTGTCCTATAAATATCCATCCTCACTCGCCAATATTCTTGTAGTTATTGCACTTCGCAAAGCAGTAGGGGTCTACAATAGGTTTGTTGTAGAAGGGAAATTTTGCTACATATCCGTCCTTGTAATTTGGTTTAGCAATGTAAGCTCTCACGGCCTTTTGTCATTTATTTTGTTGTTGGCATTCCTTACTACCTTGGTTTCCTAACGTACGACCTAATCCATTTAGTCGCGAGCCATGTGGATTCTTTCCTCATAAACAATATTAGCTTCGATAGCATTAGCAATTCGTTGGGTTACAATACCCTCGATCCTCGTGGAACTCATTCCTTGTCTTGTCGTCGGTATTTACTTCAAAATCGAACGGGGTAAAGGAAATGAAATAAGTCGAATAAATGAATAAGTATAGACTAATTTATATAATTTATTTATTTAAATGAAGAGGCGTCCCAATCCTTTCAAATAAAGAGATTATAAATCATCCTACTTAATAATTTCCGATGCAATACGCGTACTCACAAAATCTTCAAGGTGGTGGATAACGTGACGATGCAGGCACTCTAATAAGTATGGGACGAGTGTTTAAAACTCGTCTTCAGAGACGGAGAGTAAAGCAATCAGGGGAGATCAACAGAGAGTTCAAAATAGTCGATGAGCATACGGTTAAAGTAAATAAGATAAAGATCTTTATGAACGAGTTACATAGCAATTATCATATCAAACCTCCTGTTACAAGTCCCGCCCATACAAGACTTGTAATACTTAGATTCATACATAATTCTACGTAAACAAAACTGTGACGGGTTTCGCGTAACACGATATTGAATAAAGTTATGAAAAATAAGTTCGAGACCATTGCATCGCTCACAATGTCTTAGACAAATTTTAGAGGCCATTGTGTCATCCACAATGTCTTAGAAAGGTTTAAATATATCTATATATATATATAGACCACTTCCATATAAGTATATAAGGAAATATACATAAGGCAAAAGTAAACCACAGAGAAAAGATACCCGTAAAGAAAAGATAACCACAGAGAAAAGATAACAGCAGAGAAAAGATAATCACAGAGAAAGATAATCGCAGAGAAAAGATAATCGCAGAGAATAGTTAACCGCAAAGAGAAGATAACCATAGGACAAACGCAAGCTCAAAGCAAGATGATACTCACATATCCGCCATAGCAAAATCACGTATAATGCACATATAAAAGCAGGTAAGGATCACATACTGGTTATAAACCAGACCTAGATATCTACCTAGATATTCTACCTGGGTTTCTATAATATTGGCTCTGATACCAATCTGTCACACCCCCAAACGAGGCCTGAACGGAATACGTGTCCGAGAGTGTGACGTCATCATATTTCGAACACAAGGCACGAGAGAACGACCACTAATGGACGTTTTGAAAATCATAACTCGTTGCATTGTTTAAAAATAGATAACTTTTACAAGATTAAAAAGAAGTTAAACATTTGCGGAAGTGTAAGTAAAATGTAGTGAATTATATAATAAAGACAAACAACCAAAAGAATAAGTCTTAGTATATAATACTTTACAAGTATTATATAAGAAACGTGAGAAAATAATTGGAGCAAAATAATTTGACACGTGTTCGGAAATCACCAATTTAATTAATAAAAGTTTGTTGATAGAAATAATGCCTAAAAACATTATTAATATTTTTCACATCTTTACGTTTTGATAATCACAAAATATAAAAACGTTCAATGTAAAATTAAACGTAAACAAGTAATTAGTAGTTAATTTTCATTTCGATAATTTAATCACTTAAAGGTATGAATAAACAAATGCTTAATGCATTTTATGATCAAAGAAAATTTTTATTCAACCTTATAATTTTATAAAATGTTGTAGACATTTTTATAAACATTACAAAACATTTTCTATAATTAAAATAAATGTTTTATTCAAAATAAACATTTTGAAATTCAAATTTTCAAACCAAAAACGGCTAGAAATGTTCCTCTAGAAAATTCCCCTACACAAAAGACAAACTAGGGAGCCTCTAGCCTAGGGCGCCCCCTTAAATACACTGGTGCCCCCTTAATTTTAAAGGGATCGCCCCCCTATTTAAAGGGACCGCCCATAGACTGACGCTCCTCTAGTTTGTCCTCTAAATACTGGACTTTTCCCTACTATT